>JANPWX010000399.1:1371039-1385310 GCA_024734555.1 Trochalopteron elliotii
GCGCTGGCCTCCGGAACCGCTCCGGAACGGCCCCGGTTCTGCTCCGGTTCTGATGCGGCTCCGCTCCAGAACCGCCCCGGTTCTGCTCCGGTTCTGCTGCGGCTCCGCTTCGGAACCGCCCCAGCTGTGCTCCGGTTCCGCCCCGCTGGGCCTCGCCCCGCGGGCAGGAAGCGCTGGCGCTGCGGTGGGTTTGATGTGCCGTTTATCTGTGAGCGGGGCTTCCCTCAGACCTGTTCAAAGGAGGCACCCGCCCGGCGGAGGCGGCCCGGGCAGCGCAGCTCCCGCCCGGGCTCGGGTGGGACCCCTCGTGGGACAGCCCCGCCGCCACTCCCAGGGACACGGCACTGGGAGGCTGAGCTCCTGCTGGAGAGCGGAGCAGCTCCAGGGTGGTGGCGTTGGCATTGCCAGCAAGGGGACAGTGTCCCCGCTGGAGGGATCAGACACCTCCCGCTCACACCGCCTTTCTGCACAGCCCTTGGGGTGTGTGGATGTAGGTAGGGCCTTATCCCCATCCCTCGGCACCTGCACGCAGCGATAGAGGGGAGCAGCTCGGAGCAGGATGGAGCCAGCTGGAGGGTGGTCCCAGGGACGGGCAGAGAGCCGAGATAGGAGCAACGGCTGGCACCGCTCAGCTCAGCCTTCCTGCCACCCTGGAAACACCCCGGGAAAAACATCCAGTGCCTGCTTTGGATGGTTTGGTGCCACCTGACCCAGAAGGGGCAAAACAGCTCAGAGCTTGCAAGGATGAGGCAGGGAGCAGCTTGTGAGTGATTTCTGCTGATGGCAGAAAAAAAAGCAAAACCATCCTGGAATTTTGTCTGGTGGGGACAACAAGCAGAGCAGTGTGCAAGGGGGGACATGTGCATGAGCACGTCATGGGCTTGAGTGGCTTGGAGACACATGCAGGACTGCATGTCCACATCCATCCAAATGTGCATTTAGAACTGTCTGCAAAGGTGCATCCATGGATGTGCCCACAGGAATGGGACGAGCAAAACGCAGTATTTGTGTTTGTGCATCATTACAGTGCAAGAGCACATGGGCTGTGCATTGGTGAGCAGGTCAGTGCACACTCACCTGTCCTGTGCATGGACAGGTATTTGTGGAGGGTGTGTTTGTGACTCCTTGTCACACGGTGTGTCACTGCTAACCCATCTCCAGCGATGTCCCACACTGGGGCCTCATCCAGGCTTGCTCCTTGCCTGCTCCCTGGCCTAGCATTTCACCAACTGCATCCCTGGCAAGCATGGAGCCTTCCCCATCTGGTGCTTCCCATCCACAGCATCCACAATGGCACACTGTTGACCCCATCCAGGACACCCCTGCCAAGCCTCCAGCTCACATTTCAATGCCATTCGTGGGGGTGGAGCAGACTGGATGCTCAGAGCAGTGGTGCTGCGATGCTGGATGGTTGCAAGACACAACTGGGATGGTGTTGATGTGTTTTGTTTCAGCTGCAACAGTGTGTGAAGGGATGTATCACAGCAAGCAAAGTGCTCTGGAGATGAGACAGCTGCTGTAAAGCATCCCCTTGCCCCCAATCCCCCCCAGGCAGCCTTGGATGGGCAGTAGGTGAGACCATGGCCAGACCCTACAGACATGCAGGATGACTTTACCTCTGGTTTCTGTGGGCTCTGGGCAAGCCCTGGGCAGCAGGGTCCTATTCCTGCCTCGGGGGCTGTGCAGCAGGTGCTGACAGTGGTGGAAGCAGAACAGCTGCAGGGCTGTTCCCTCCCTTCCCTGGGCTTTGGCCATCTTCCCAGATATACATCTGGAGTGGGACTCCTGTTGTTCCCTGCCACAAACACAGGGTGAACAGGGCGTGCAAGCAGCCACGCTTCCCTAGCCACTCTAGGCTGTGATGCTTGACATTTTTAGAGCTGTTCACTCCCAACAAACCCAGCTCCAGGTCCCACATCAGGAAGGACCACGGCTTGACAGCTGCTCACACAAAAACCTGCCACCTCCAGCCTGCTTATTTCACGTGATGCAAGCCAGGGTGCTCTGCCATGCCTTTCCTGGACACTAGCTTGGGCATGTCCTCAAACCTCTCCTAGCCCAGTCAACAAGTCACCTCCTTCCCTTCTTTCCAGCATTCCTTGAGCGACACAATGCCAGCAGAAAGCTGCCTTTCGTTTTGCCTGCACTGAGGAGCATGGTACCAGCGCGGCTTTGCCGGCCCCTTTGCCAAATGCCCTTTGCTGCAGGACCCATCACCACCTTGGCACGGCCAGGTTAAGGTGGTGCCGTGTGGGATTTACCAGAGGGATGGGCAGGGAGAGAAGCCCCCGGCCCCACCACGTGCTGCCGGTCGAGTTCGGCCACGGCACATCAAAGCGCCGGGGCGGTTTTAACCGTGCTCCAGACGCTCCCTCCCATTTCCTGCTGGATTCCCGTCTCGCTCCCTGCGCCCGCATCAGCAAAACAGAGTGTAAAAATAGAGGCTGGGCTTCACCAAAACACAATAGTAAATTGTTCCCCGGAAAGGTCACTGGGGCGGCTGAGAATAGCTCCAAGAGCAGGGGAAAAGGAATGTTTACCGGGGGGACAAGTTTGAAAGTGCCTGTTGGACCCACCCCCAAGGAGGTTTCCTGCATCCCCATCAGAGGTGCAGGTCCCCGCTGTGGCCTCTGTGGTCTCAAAGCATCCTCATCCTCTCCCATCCATCCCTAGCCCTGCTCTCCCATGCCAGTTTTGGCATGGAAACTAAAAAAAAATGGGGAGTGAGAAATAAGGTGAAAGGAGAGGCAGGAGGGCCAGAGAGAAAAAACAGGAGGAGAGAGAGGATCCTGCTCGCTGCTCATCTCCTCGCTGTGTGTGACAGCGCGGTGTCCCCTGGGCACCACCGGCCGGCTGCAGCCTTTGTGTGGCGCTGGGAATGTCAGGGATGAGCCCCGGGATGGAGGGCAGATCGGGCAGTCCCAGAGAGCCATAAATTACTCCCTCCTGTTGTCACTTCGCCTGTCACAGCGAGGAGGAGAAGCTTTCTCATGGGCTGCCGGGGTGGGAATGTTTGGGTCCTGTCGTTTCCGTGAGCATATTTGATTCAATTATGTGGGAATGCCCTTAATGAAGCAGGTCCTTGCTCCTGGTTTCGGCAGTGTTCCCAGGCAGGGCTGCCAGTGCAGGCTGCCCTCAACGTGGCTTTGCCACAAAGGCTGTAATTAAAAACAGATAACGAGGCTGGAAAATAGTAGCTGTCCAAATTTGGAGTGATTTTGGAGGGTTGTGTTTCTCGTTTCATCATTTTGGATATGTGCAATCTTCCCACCTTCTCTCTGGTTTTTAATTCAATTTTATCTCAATGTCAGGTCCCTGCTGTTCTCACTCCCCAGTGTCATCCCATGCACTTGCAAGGGAAATTTCCTGCCACTGGAAGCCCGAATGTCACCGAGTTCCTGGAACACATTAAAAAACTGGATGGACAAAACACTTTTAAAGGCATCTGTTTCAGGTTTGTGAGGAAACTGCTATTTGCCAGAAAATTTCCTGCCCTACAGAACAGAACCCCCACCACCCTGTGGTGCCACCAGTGAGAGATGAGTCCCAGCACTGTCCCAGCTGAGGGCAATGCCACCCATGGCACCCAGGCTATTTCCCTCCTGCTGCACCAATCCCTTCTGTGCAGTAGCAACCAGGACCTTAGGGTGCTTTCCCCAAATTTCTTTTCTGTTTTGCATGAACAGAGAAAAAAATGGGCTGGGTTGGGTTTTTTTCCCCCTGTATTTGAATTCACAGAGGATTGCACATTACCCCTTGCAACACAATATGACTGTAAAAAGAAATTACTGTTTGATGAGAAATGAATTAAATTTTCCATTGGAAGACAAGAATGGGAAGGGCTTTCAAAAACTACTTTTAGAAAGAAACACAAAGGCAGGTGAATATCTGCTGCCTTCTCTGACATTTGCATTTTGGTGGCCAAGCATCAACATGGTCCAGATGCTCAGGAGAAAAAGATGCTGGAAGAAAGATACTTCTTCCAGCATGGCCAACATGAAGCCTCCACCTGAGGATAGAACCCTGGAGCCTGTCCAAGCAGAGCAGCACCCAGGGTCTCCCCACCACTAGGATCAATCAGGAGTGATGCACATTGACCATCCCACCATGGAGCAGGTGGCACTGGAAGCCTCTCGGCCCTTTCCATTGGTTATAGAACCTATAAATGTGCATGGAGTTGTTTGAAGCCTTCACCCTGCAGGTGTTTTTCTCTTAAGGATGTTTTTTCCTTTGCTGGTTGCAAAATACTTGTGGCCATCAAGAATAATTTACTTGAAGAAAGCAAAGAAAGCAGAAGGGGGAGGTGAAAGGAGAATTGTCCAGGCCATGGAAGGAGGGAGGGAGAGAGGCAAGAGGTGGGAGGCAGAGATAACCAGTGGGTGAACTATCAGCTCTTGCTGTGCTGGCAGCAGAACAGGAGACAGGGGTTAAACCAGATGTACAGCCACGATCTCCCAGCTCCAGATAAACACCCAGCAGCCACACACTGCCCACACCTGCCCCAAGCCTTGTCCCAGTGCCTGGGGTGAAACCAGCCCAGTCCTGGCTGCCGGGAGCTTTGCTCAGCCTGACTGTGGAGGGGACACCCCCATGTCCCTCGTCTGGGGCTCTGCCTAGACAGGGCTCCCTGCACCCCCAGGGGGGAGCCTGAGAAAGGGTCCTCTCTTCCATCTGGGGGAAATTTCACCTAGAAACCTTAAAAACAAGCGTTGGCTCCCAGGCTGCTGGGGAGGAGGGGTTAGCAGCTAAGCTTTGGCGGGGAGGCTTTAAAAAAAAGCAAGGGATGCTTTAAAGGCTTTGTTTAAATAGGCAACAACCCTGCAATTCATAGGAATTAAAGACAAGAAAATACTTGTGGTTCCATTCCTGCTCATCTGCTCTGTGCTTGGTATGGTGTCAACCACCATCAGCAGCATGGTGCTATATGTATCTATATTTTATATAGATATAAAATATATGTGTATAAGATATATAAATATAATATATATATATGTATAAGATATATATGTATAAGATATATATACATGTATAAGATAGATATATATATATAAGATATATTTTTTTTTTTTTTGAAAACACACACGTTCAATGGACCACTTAGCCCATAAACACTCCCTAATTAGTGCTGTATATTTTTAAAAGCACTTATGCACTTGGCTGTGATAATTTCTTTCTAAAAAAAAGAGGAATTACTCTCCCTGCCTGTTAAATCATGGCCGAATGCCTGCCATGGTGCAAAGGGAAGTAGCGCAGCCCTCAGCAGCCCCTTCCTTACACAGTCAGCCACGCCAAAAGAAGGGAAAAGGCCACTGGAGCCTTTGGGGGACCTGCGAATGACAGGCTGGGGATGAGGTGGGGGTGGCTGGTAACGCTCGCCTGCGGCGGGGCATTGCTTCATCGCCCGCCTTCCTTCCTGCCGGCCCCGCGCTCTTCCTCCCGCCCAGCCTGGACGGTGTGAGTCAAACAAGAGGGGGAAAAAAAAAAAATAGCAGATCCTTTTGCAACGTTTTTTGCCGCCCGTTTATGTCTGTGGCAGGCTGGGAATGGGCCGCCCTGGCATCTTCACCCCACAACACTCAGGGATGACACACCGAACTTAATGATGGGTTGAGGTGGTGAGGCGGGACAGAGGCAGACGGCAAGTGGAGGCTGCTTTGTAAAACTTTATTTAGAAATATTCTTGATATATTCATTATATATATATATTTATATATACACACACATTACAACAAATGTGTTTTCTAAATAGCACATCCACAGTGAGTTGAGACTCAGGGTACCAGGTCTGGTTACTTCATTTCTGCAGAAAAAATGCAGAAATCCAAGGGGAGGGTGGCAGAGAAAGGGGCGGGGCTGAAAAAACCAAAATTCGTAAGGCGGGAATTCACTCACACGGTACGACATTGCCCCAGAGTGCTGTTTCCAACAGGAATGGGGTGATGGTCCACACAGCGAGAGATGAAGCAGGCAGGAGGAGAGGTGGGCAGAGGAAATGTACCATTCAAATCACAATTAAAGTACAACTGTACATACCCCGGGGGACCTACGGCACTCTCTGCAGGAGCCCGTGTGCCTGGGGGCGTTTGGGGGTGCTGACAAGGTTGTACCATTTTCCCAACTGTTCAGATATTAGCAAGAAGTGATGGATTTGTGTGGAATGAGGGATTTCTGAGTATCGGTGAATTATTTTTCTTTTCCTTGTGACAGTTTAATAACAAGGGTGCAAAACCCTCAGATACCCCACCCAGGGTTATTTGGGAACCAGAAACGGCTTTACCTGTGTGGCAGCACCCCAAACCCCCCCAAGGGCCCCCTGGCAGCCCCCCATGCTTGCCTCTCCTACCCCTGGCACCAGTACCAGTCCAAATCTCTTCCTCAGCATCGCTTCCTCACCCACCAGCACCTTCCCTGGCCCAGCCCTGCAGGTAACCCCCTCTAATAAAAACCTCCATAAACAGGCAATCCAGAACCAAGAACTTTCCTCCTTTTCCCCAATTTAAGATTGGGGGAGATTGGTGCTTTCCAAAAATTTGGGGGCTATGTTGGAAATCCTTGCACGGGCCGGGATCTCTTCCCAGGCAAGTAATTCCGCCTAACATGCCAAGCCACGTGCCAGACTCTTACCTATTATTTACAAAGAGGCATCAAAACCAAGCAGGGATGGAAATGACAGAGCTCTGAATTAAGCCTGGATGGGCTTGCAGACAGCCACTCAAATTCTCTGTGTTCCCTTGTACCTCAGCATCCTCAGGAAGGCATGTGAGGAGTGTGGAGGAAGATGTCCCCACACAGAAAGATTTATTCCCTTCCAAAGGATGTTTGTGTGTGGGTTTGTTTTGGTTTGTTTCTTTTTTTTCTGTTGTATCATGGTAGAGATTTCTGTGCCTTGACATCTCTGCAGAGGGAGAGGATGGGTTTGGGGCAATTGCTCCATCAGGCCTCAGGAGATGGCTTGGTGGGAAGTGGGCCTGATGCAGCAGGGATGGCACAGTGTGGTTTTCAGCTCCCAGCCACCACAGCAGCAGCCTCCTGCTCCCCTGTCCTCCTGTCTCCCAAATATCCTCCTGGGGGGCAGCAGGATCAGAGGACCAGCTCAAACACAGAGCTCAGTTTTGCAGCAGTTTGAGCACTCAGGATTGGAGGCTAATCCCACCACTGTTTTTACTGCTTCCCCACAAGATTCAGAGAGGCTGTGGACTCCCACCAGCCTCGATAGGTGAGGATCTTCCTAACGCCAGAATAAATCCAGCACTATTGTCCACACTGTGGGCATTGGCACAGCTGAACCACCATTTTCACACAATAAAACCAAAAAATTCAAAGCATACCATCAAAAAACCTTTTTATAACCCTATGTACACGCACACTGTTGATACATCATTGACTCCTTTTGCCCTTTTTTTTGCATTTTTGAATTTAAAAATCCTCCAGTCCAAAGAGATACTTCACTAGCAAATATTTTCTTCCCTTACCAACTCTGAAATTCATCTTTCTTGAGAGAATCTCTGGCCCCACAGAAACATCTGGAAAAACTCTAGGAGACCACAGCAGGCTTGAAATTCTCCTGCTGAGTGTTACCAACAGAAGGATCAGGGACTGGGAGGGTGGCAGAAAACAGCTATGTACCTTTTCATTCAGTGGATACTGCATGACAGTGTTAAACAGAAGTAATCCCACATCATAAATACAACAAGCCCAAACAATCCAAAATTAGGTGGAAGAGAAAGGAAGAAAGGGAAAGAAGAAAAAAAGAAAGAAAGAAAAAAGGAGAGAAAAAGAAATAGTCTAAATCCTTTTAATAGTTCTTTTGCTGAGGGTATTTTTTCACCTCTTTAAAAAGATACAGTCAAAAGCTCTCGGACAACAGGAATATGTGGCCAAGCTCCTGCTCAGACCAGCTGGATGTGCCACAGGCTGGAGAAGTGCTGCAGCACTGGTGTGATGCTGTAGTTTCCAGCACCACGTGGAGCTGGAAAGCTCCAGTGGCCTCGGTGGGCAGTGAAAGAGGAGTTCCATGCCTCACCCAGGTGACTGTGGGAAAAGAGACAGTCACCAGGTGGTCTGAAAACCCTCTAAACGCTGGAGAGGCGCCAGCCACGTCTCCTTGCCCTCCTCAGAGTCCCATCCCGAGCAGTTCTGTACAACGAAGATGATTTCAACGCTTTTCTTCTTTGTACGGTCACGTACCTAAACCCCCAACGTCCGCCTGGGTCGGTCTCGTCCTCAGCCAGCGCGCCCAGGGCTGGGGAAAGCGGACAGCCCGAGCTCCCAGGGAAAGGCAGAGTCCCAAACCCCACAAGTTCCAGCAGCTGCACAGCCAGGCCTGGCCTCTCCCCCGTGGCTCTTTGGGAGCAGAGTGAGGGTCATCACCGCTGGGCGTTGCCTTCTACGGGCAGGATGGCGTGGTGCAGGCCCCGTGTGTGCTTCGACTCCAGCGCCTCCGGCTCCTCCGTGAAGCTGTCCGGGCTCGCCGCCCCGTCCAGGGAGCTGCCACAGCTGGAGTTGGGAGACAACATGTCCTGCAGGAGGTCTTCCTGAACTATCCCCGAGTCTTTGTTCACTTTGCCCCTTTGGTTCCCTTCTTCCTCCTGGTCGTTGAGCAGCTTGGCCAGGAAGTTGATGTACTTCATGGCCAGGCGCAGGATCTCGTTCTTGCTCAGTTTTTTGTCGGGTGGGTGTGTGGGGATGAGCTTGCGCAGCTCCGCGAAGGCCCCGTTGACGTTCTGCTGCCTCCACCTCTCCCGGCTGTTGGTGAAGATGCGGCGAACCACCTTCGTGTGAGGACCTGCAATTCCAACCACGCAGGATTAGGGCTGAATAGGCCAGGTATTACTTTGCTGAATGAGTCACTGCTTTGCAAATTAACTAACTGGCTAATTTTAGTGAGGTTTAATCAGCAAGGCAGTGAAACAAGAGTTTCCAGCTAAGTGAAAGCTGACCCCATGGGCTGAGAAAGCCATAACTTCTGTTCAATCCAGTGGAAGGGAAAAACGGAGTTGCATCTCTTTGGATGTCTCCTCAGATATCTAAATTTACCTCTTCAAGGAAGAAGGCTTAGGCCATGATATGTGTGCAGAAGGCTGCTATAATTTTAGGGTAGCTCAACTCCTCAACAAGAGTAACTCGGTACCAATGCTCCTGTTAAAAGTTTATCTCACCAGATGGCTTTATTTTCTATCCCAAAAATTGTCTAAGGGACACACCATTGGGAAGGGAGGAAATTAGCTTGAGCAGAGGCTTTGACAGCTCTGAGATCCAGTGGTCTTCCCTGCTGACAGAGACCACAGGATTGCCACCAGCCCTCTGAATGAAAGAGGGTGGTGGGATTTGTCCCATAGCAATGAGGACAGGTAGGAAGTGACCCACGCTGACCCACAGAGTGAAGGCAGTGTCCTGCTGGAGGGGTGATCACAGGTGAGGATGGAACAGTTTCACACCTGATCCAAGGGCTGCCTGCCCTCTCTCCTCATCACTGCCACAGGGCAAAAACTCCCTCTGACATTAATTGGAGAAGGGACTGCAAATTGCTAGAGGTGTCCATTTGACCTAATTACATGTAACCTCCAATTACACCTTGAAATTTTACAGCCATGTTTCTGAGAGGGGATGCTGCACAGGATGAAGGTACAAAACACACCAATTCTCCTTTCAGCACATCAAGGCAACTCCTGGTGTACATGAGAAAAGCTTTGTCTGTCTGCTAGAAGAGACAGAAAAGCACATCTACTGAAAAGTACTGTTCTGCAGGAGCAGCAGTGCTATAAATCAGGATTGCAGGTCCTTGGGTCCATGGAAACCAGCTCACATGAGGGAACACTACCATAAGATGCTTTTATTATTACATCCTTCCCATCATCTCCTCCAAGAGACATCAACAATGGAAGGTCACATCAATCTCATGAAAATCTGGAAGAATGACCAGAGCAGAAACTCCCATGGTATAGGAAACATCACACACAATGAAAATCATCACAGAGTGGGAAGCAAAGCCTTGCAGGTGGCACATTGGTGAGATTTACCCTAAAGGACTGTGAAATTCCCATTCCCCCCATCTGTCCCCTGTATGCCCAACTCTGAGACACCTGCCTGACTTCTCCCTCCTGGTGGGAACCAGTCCCTGGCCTTGGTGAGCAGTTTAAGCCACAGTTCTGACATCACCCAGTGGAACCAGCACCCGAGGGCACATTTAAACACCTTTATTCTTTTCTGGCAAAACTCTTGGCTGCCTTGACTGCAGCACGAGAGCCAAACAGGGGTGACTTTTTAAAGTATCCTAGTCGGGCTGTACCTCAGCAAATCCCACCCTGCACAACAGAAGTGGAATCCCTTGTTCCAGCTGATCAGATACCATCAGGCTTCCCTCCCTTCAGGGGAAGCTGAGTCCCTTCAGTCCAGTACATCACACAGAACACCCTGCACTGCAGAGTTTGCATGGGGACACACTCCCAAGCAGCCAGATTAAAGCTGCCAGCTTCTCCAGTGTGTGAGCAGCCACACAACTCACTCCTCCTCACAGTGTGCTCAGAGCTGGGAGTCCCCTAAAATCACACACAGCCCCTGGGACAAGCTGGGGGATGTAGAAATGATAAACACCTCTCTGACCTCTAAGATTCCAGTGTCATGCTTTAATAAAGGCAATATTCACCCCCAAACAGCACCTCATGCCCTTTGTATGAATTAATGTGCAAGAGCTCATGCAAAGGGAAGGTTTCTTGTCCCTGATGTGCACAGCCTGCTATGCCACAGGATTGTGGGGAAGGTGCCAGGGACCAAAGGGACCTCAGCAGCACTGCTAATTAAGCAGAGAAAAATGTGCTGCATCCTACTAAAATAATATAACATCTTTAACACTTTACTGCTCTTTCCAGACAAGACAAAGCAAGTGGTCTTGAATCCAGAGAGAGATGGAGCTTAAAAGCTATTTACTCCCATAAGGGTATGAGAAACAAACCCATCTTTGATACTGTTCATTTAAAAAAATCCTCAAGAGACTTTCAGTCTTCAAACACGGGTCTCTGTTCACTGAAAGTTGATGACTAAAAGGCATCTATTCATAAATTGGTCAGAAATAAAAAAAAAAAGCAACTCAAAAACCTGTTCATTTTCATCCGGGGGCACCCAAATCAAGCTTCAGTATATAAAACAAATTCTGACACCACTCACATTCTGCACCAACTGAATTAAACATATCTTTTAGAAAGAGATCAGGCTTTGGCCAAAACATGTCATGCAATGGAGGAAATTAAAATGCCCCATAGCTGTGTTATAATAGAAAATCTATTTCTCATAAAAAAACTTGCCTCATAATTAATTCAGGCAAATGGATGAGAATTTTTGCCTGGATTTTGTTCTAATGGATTGACTGATGCTTTTTAAAATTGTAATTAGAGATATGAGGAAAAGTAATGGAAAGATGATCTACCGAAGTTCCAGGATATACTTTTTTAGAGATACTTTTTTGCATTTTTATCTTCACTTCTGGCTATTTTTAAGGAAGATATTAAATGGAACAAAATTTCCATAAAATAGATAATGAACTACTTGCAAAAAAACCCCACTTATTCTCTTGCAGAAAAAAACCAGAAAGTGTCTGGCAAGACTTTCCTGCCCTTCTGCAGCCCCCAAGAGCTGAGGACCCTCAAGAGTGATGCTCCTGTGTGCTGTGGGTGTCACTCAGCAGGTGCCCATCAGAGCAATAAGCAAACTCCCTCAGACCACACAGATGCCTCAGCACGGGATGGACATCCCTACAAATTCTTCCTGTTTAGACAACATAACCTGATACCCTTTTTCCCCAAAAAATATTTTGAGTCCACTCTTGGAGATTCACATGAACCAGAACCTGCAGGATTGGGCCCAATCTGTACACCTGCATCAAACCACATGTTCAAAAACTGGTTACGACCAAGTATTTCTGTAATCCTCAATACCTAATTTAACAGCAAGTCCAAAGCTTTAGTCAGACACCGAGATTTGATGGACTTTCCCCCTTAGCATCCCGCTAAGCCTCGGGATCAAAACCCAGACAAAAAGCCCTTCTTGAGCCAGGGCTGTAACATCCCCTGTCCCACGGGGCTGCAGTCTGAAAGGACCAGGATGGCAGAGAGTGGGGAGAGAAGGGCTGATTAATGCAGATAATACCCTGAGCCTGTCATTTCGGGATGCATTATTTTAGACTGATGCAGGTTTATGATTTGATCTTAGATTAGCTGGGTAGAAGGAAAGGGACAGCTAGCTGGAAAGGAGGAAAATTAATTGTCCAGCAATTAAAATACAGTGTTTACAACTGCTAAAGAGAAAACACATTTCAGTGAATTTCATGTGTATGGGCTGTTAACTCCAGAGATAAACAGGCCGGCCTTCCACGTGCAAATTGTTATTGCAAGTGTATCTTTGCATGGGCAGCATCCCGTGGGCAAATATCCCCTTGCACGCAGCATCCCACACCCAAGGAACAGGCAGCAGATCCTGCCCTGCCCTCTCCCTGCCTTCCACTCTCTGAAATCATCCTGTGGCTCCCACAGAGATGCCCGCACCCGGGATCTGTGCTCGAACAGCAGGATGTCACCTTCCACATCTCCTCCCCGGCTCTGCCACGGGATATTTCTCCACGGCAGACGGGAGCGGTGTGTGGATGTACACTGAATTAAGGGACCGGCCACGGTCCCACCGCGCCGCTGCAGACCTCAGCCCAGAGTTAGTTAGCTCTTTGCCGCCAGGAGGGTTAAAGGCAGGTTATCCTTTCTGCCCAAGGCTATGGTCTGCAGTGCGAACGCCTCCCGCCTGAAAGGGTTTACAGGCTCAACATCTCACTGCAATGGCCCTGATCTGCACTTCAACAAAGACTTGCGTTTACTGTCTTCTTTCGGATTTAATCTCTAAGCAATTTGCAGAATAGGGATGTAATTAGCCACAGGCTAAACTGCATCTCTGGGTGCTGGGTGAAGGCAAAGTCACCGAGCACGTTGCTGGGGACCGCTGTGTGCTCCGCTTACCGGGGAGCCACCCTGACTCCCTGGGCATCGTACTCGCGTTTTACCGTTTAGTCCTTTTATTACTTGGGCGTTTAGTCCCAGAGTGTGGCATCGTGCAGGAACTTGCCCCCCTCGGCAGATGGAGACAGCCCCTCCCCCAAGAGGAGCAGAGGCGAAATTCTCTCACCGTCGGTGATCTCCATCTCGTACGGTGACGGTCTCCGCTTCACCCGGTTGCTGCCGTACATGGAGAAGGAGTCCGGTTCGCCGAAAAACCCGCTGCAAAGAAAGGCGGACAGGCCGTGAGGACACACGGACATCGCCCCCGGCCCGGCCCGTGAGGGGGGCAGCGCCCGGGGCCGGCAGGAAGCGGAGCAGCTCCGTGACCTCGGAGCGAGCTCACGGCTCACGAAGCCCAGCCTGGGGTCGTGCGGTGACACCACACGCGGCCAAACGGGAACAGGCAGCAAGAGCCGCCAGCCCTGCCTGTGCAGGGGGATGTGAGCGGCATGGGGCGCCCAAGCTTGCGGCTTAGGGCAAAATCCCCCCATTCCCGCGACTCTGTGTTCCCCCGTAGGCGGGCACGCACGGAGCCCCGGGCCGTGGCCGCACAGCGGCTTTCCCTGGGAGGCGAGCCGGGCGTCCGACCCCGCACAGCCCCGAGCTGGTTCAGCCCCTGTCACAGCCTCTGCTGCCCCTTTCGCTAATTTGCGGGACTCGTCGGAGAACAGAGAGAGCCCGGGGAGCTCGGAGGAGCTAAACCGGTTCTCTTCCGTTTATTGACCAACCCCTTAGCTCTGCCCAGGACTTTACCACCGCTAATACTTTTCCTTCAAAGAACGAGTTTTTGTTTGGGTTTTTTTTTCTTTCTTTCTTTTTTTAGCTTTCCCCCCGCCCTTTCTCCTTTCTCCCTTTGCAAAGTTGCGTGCAAACCCGCGCGGATTTAAGCGACGAGCCCCGCGCAGGGGAAAGGGATGCTGCTGCTTCTGTCCCCGCATCTCCGCCCCGCACCTCCCGCCACCGCGCGGAACCACCCCTGTGGCAGCTGCCCCGGGATATGGGACGGGACAGGGGAGACACAGACCTGTTGATGGTGGCCAGCGGCTGGCCCAGGTTGTAGAGCATGGCCCTGCCGGGGGGCTGCAGCGGGAGCGCGGGGGGGCTCAGCTGCACCATGCGGGCCTCGCAGGCGGCCTCGGCGGCGCGGCACGGCTCGGCTCCCGGCGCTCTCTGCATCGCCTCCCCCGCCGCCTCACGGCTTTTTATGTCCAGGGAGCCCCCCCGGCGCACCAGCTCG
>JANPWX010000399.1:1395289-1415594 GCA_024734555.1 Trochalopteron elliotii
TTTTTTTTGTTTGTTTTAGTCCAGTAAATTAACATTTTGCTTGCTTGGAGGTTGCTGTCCAGGATTATATGCTTTGTGTAACCTATTATAACACCACACCCTTGTCCTGAGCTGTATGCAAGTAGTTTGGCTTTTGTTTTCAAATTGTTTCTAGCCCTTAGCATTTGAAGAAAGTCTTTAAAATATTAACCAATACAACTGTCATCTTCCTGTGTTTCCAGACATTTTACAATAGGAAACAAAGAACAAAACCCTGCAACAATAGCTCAGAGGTATGAATTGCCTCATTCATCTCACTGGAATGTTCAAAAACATTAACTATTTTTTGACTGATTCAGCAGAAAATGTGCTGGCAGATAATAAGCTTATGCCTGATCCAGGGGAGATTCAGGGACTGAGAAAGGTTTTATTTTTCAGCACAGCAAAGTAGCACCTTTCCTGAAAGGAAGCAAATATCCTTGTTGATGGAAGAGGCTGCGTGAGAGGAGAAATTCTGGCTTAAAAGGAGCTGCTGCCTTCCTCTCTCTGTACTGGCTTCAAAACAGCACATGGTTTATCTCAACCCAATCCTGTAATAAATTAATTAGCAATTAGTGCCCACTCAAACATACCAAGAAGTAACACTGCAGTCCTTAGGGTTTGACTGGGAAAGGCCCAGCATTTCAGTGTGGTGTGTTTTCATCTCTGGTTTAACACTCAGAACAGGAAAGGCAAGGTCAGCACCACTGGCTGAACTGCTGTTGAGACAATGCCATCACTAAAACAAAGTTTGTTCCAATGGCTGGGAGAGAATGCTGATGCACTAAAAGGCCAGTGAGAAAACACATGGCTCCACCATCATTCTGCTGTCCTCCCACCAGGAACGGTGGGAATGGGAATGAATCACCACTTCCAGCCAAATTCTTCACCTTGTGCAATATTCTCATCACAAGGTTATGGAAAAGAGCTGCTTCATTATTAGACTGGAGTGCTTGGTGACAGAATATTATGTGTTAATTCAGAACAATGTAAATTATTATTTCTGATTATCCCAGCACTCAGTATCAGATTCCTGAGGAGTTCAGGAGCAGGTAAACCAGTGAACTTCAGGTCAACCATTTTAACAAGGACTGGGCAGCCACATGTGTCTTAAATAAAGGCAGCATTGGACAAGTAGAGATTAATTTTTTTTAATGGAAACTTTGAGCTTTATGAGCAGTATGTAATTTTAAATAAATAGAAAACATAGAGGAGAAAAAAAAATTACAAGTTTTAAAAGTGCCAGCTTTCCCTCCTTTCCTTCAAAGACTTCATGATACACAGAGTTACATGTGCCATTTTGGCTGAATTCAAAATAATTTTATGCAAAGTAAAGCAAAAGTTATACTTCTCTTCCCCACAGACACAACCCACATACAGTAATCCGACCATTTCAGCAAATTTCTAGAAATTAGTGCTTTAGCTCTGTTACCCCTGCTTTGCCACACACATTATCAGTGGCTCACAGTTGGCACAAACATGGAAAAGTCTGATGTTAAAAAGTCAACAGAAGAACACTTCTTAAGTAATCACCACTGTTAAAATTATATTAAAAGTACATCTTGGGCTCAGGTTGATTCACCTTCAATATGCTTTAAAAACACACCAAACTGTAAACAAAAGTGCACACATATGTCTCTGCTGATCAGCACTGCCTCAGTGAGACACTTTGAGGTGGCCGTCCCTGAGGTGGGCTGAAAACTCAGTTCTGCAAGTTTTACATTGCTACAACAGAGTGACCTCTTCAAAGACAGCTCAATCCGTGGTTTCCTGCAGTCTTTCACAGAGAGGTCTCTCTGATTTGAAGCAGTGGTTGCAGCCATCTCAGGGGATGCTCAGAACAGCTTCGGTAATTGCCTGAGTTGCTTTACATCAAGAATGGTGCCAACAGAATTTATGCTGTTTGACTGGTTTAATGTTTCAAGAGTTGGAGTATGTAGATTTCCATGGAAAGCCTGAGAATCTCCTTCATCTTTCCTGATGGGTTGTTCAGTGAATTCAACCCTCCCAGGTAACAATCTGGTTTTCGATTTTAAACCCTTTAGGAATTGAAGTGAGTTTTCATCAGGTTGATCTGTTCTGGGAGGAAAAATTTCATTTGCAATATTTCTTAACACAGGGGTGTTTAATTCTGGTGAAGCATTAGTAATCAACTCTCTGCTGTGACTTTTTAGGTGAATGGGAAGTCTTCCATCCATTCTTTTGGGTAATTCAGTCTGGTGGCTGAAGCTGTCCAATGCAGGGGTACAGTTCTTGTCTGGCACGCTTTTGCTTTTGACAGTGCCAAAATTGCCATCTTGAGCCTGCAGTTCCTCTTCATCTTCGCTGCTGTCACTGCCCTGTATCAGCCCATATCGCTTCATGTACTTCTTGGTTGCAAAGGACATATTGTTGGGTGAAATTAAACTCAGACCCACCATGCTCTTGTCCCCATTTGTTTGCAAGATGTCCTGGAAGGAGAAATCTGTGGGAGGCTTTTGGCCTGAGTGACTGAGAGACAGTCGGGATAACTGATTTTCACTGAGATACTTCAGTGCTATGGCATTTGCTTCCATGCTCAGATCAACCACGTTGGGACACATGCTGACATTGGCAAGTGACATGGAATTTAATCCAGGCACCACTGCTTCAGGACTTATGCACGCCAAGATGCTGAAATAAAGCATCAAAAAAAGTTACCTTAGCATTACAGGAAAAGCATCAATTTCACAGTTTTGCTCACTGTACTGATTTCTGTCTTCTGAAAACAGCTCCATATCAGGACTGAGATCATATTATCTGTGCATACTGAAAACCAGCTACTCACCCCCACAGCATCCAACCGTGGTCAGAGGATGGATGATATTCCCTTCTCCTTCAAATACACAGTACCCTCATATGAAGAACCACCCATCTCTGGCAGGTTACAGAGCTGGTTTTGGTTTTAAAGCACGTTTGAGCTCTTGTTCTTTGCTCACCAGTGAATGTGACATTATGTGTGTCTGATCCTATAACTTTGAATTCTACCTCTCAGCCCAAATTTTATAGCTAGAAATACAAGCCCAGTGACTGAGACCAAGAATATCTTTCCCAATGCATGGTAATTCCAGGATTTTTACAGAAACTTTGACATAGCATCTGTTTCCAGAAGCCTACAAGGTTCTAGTTTTTGAAGTATCCTCAAAGGGGAAATGTTCATTTGTTCTGTTGCCTGCTGCAGCAATTTCTTGTATATATATCAAGTGTTTAAAGACTGAAAGAATAAGCTCTGGTACACCAGTAATGGTTGTAAACCATTGCATTTAGTTCACACATCATATATTAGTTCACAAACCCAAGCTCCTAATATGAAGAATTAAGAGGCTTCCTATTTCACTAAGCACAAATTCTGAAGTTTGCCCAGGGAGAATAAACTGGCTCAGAAGAACACCAACCACTTATTATGCCATGGAGCTGCACTGTTGTTTCCTTCTCTACTAAGCTATAGGTCTTTTCTCAGAATTGTTTATCAGTCTTGAAAGTGGCAGAAGGAAGAACTCCACCCCACTCCCCAAGTTTGAAGAAAAAAACCCCAAGAGTTCCAGTTTTGCCTTATGGGTTCACGTGTTAGCATGTTATTGACATTAAAAGAACACTGACAGACTCCAGCCAGGAAAGTAGTCCAGAAATTCCAGAAAGACACCCAGTAAAATACAAGTAAAAAGGAGAGAAAAGAGATTAGAAACTGTATGACTGGAAACAGCTTTTGACACATGGCTGAAGAGAAGATTAATTAGGAGGTGGTTAGATTTTTTGTTTACATAACAGCTACACACTAGGATCAAGAAGACAATAAGGATGAAAGTGAAGCTGTACCAGGCAGTCAGCCTATGCCTACACAGCTACACAAGTAAATTCCTGTGCCTAAAAGCCCTCCTTCAGAAGTTACTTCTCTGTTCCTTCCTCTGTTTCAACAAGGCTGTTTCCCTCCCCAGCACTCTCTCTGCTCAAGGCACAGCACCCACAGTAACAAGGAATTAGGACAGAACCAGTTTTGATTAGATACCAAAGCCACAACAATTTCACATATACTGGTAAAGTGCAAGACAAAGGTTAAGAAGCAATGACAAAATACACAGCTGCTTTAATGTTCAGTCTCCCAAGTCCAGATCTGCTCAGGAATACTTTGACACAGACCAAAGAATTGCCCACAGCTTCCTTGTTATTCTAGGGAATTGCATGCACAATGCCTAAGAACCACCAGATGGTCTAACAGCAAGAGCTACTTGTGTCATATTTAAATAATCTGAGTTTTGCTAGCAGAGCTCTTAAACCTATCTGAAATGCCCATAGCATCAGCCAGCACTTCAGTTTTGCAGGAAATATAGATCAAGGTGCACCCAAATCCCAAATATTCGTTTTCAGTTGGACCTACACATCACTACTCAAAACCACCAGCATTTTACCTGGCATTCTCCACTTTGTGTGTATTTTCCTTCACACTGCCAGGTGAGTCCACTGTCACTCCAAGGCTCCTCAACTGTTTGAGTGTGGCACTAATGACACTCTCTTTGTCCACCCCTCCTGTGTCAGTCTCTGAAGCCACTTCTGCTGTATCATCAATATCCTGATATGTAGGACCATCATCAATAACAAATCCTGATTTTAAAGGCAAGTGATCTTGCTCTTCTGAGGTCTTTAAGAGGTGGTTTACTTGGCCCTACAGAAAAAGGGAGCACATGGCAAAAACATCATGACGTACAGGGACTGTCAAATACCAAAATCCTGACTTATTCTTACATAACTTCAAATACAACTTGATGGATTAATAGCTTATTCTGACAAAGAAGGCAAATTCAGGTACAGTTCAGATGCAGTCACTTAAACTCACAGCAATGTAGTCAAACACTGGAACATCTTACACTTCAAGCTTTCTATAAGAGTCTGTTCTGAATTTAAACACTTCACATACTGATATTCTTCAAGATTAAAATATCTGCACTTTGAGGGATTTAAAGGTAAAACGCTGTGTTATTTTAAAGGCCACTAGTTTTGGAAGTTATCAGCTGATGTCCTTGAATTAATCAGCTGATTTTCTTGAATTAAAGAATTATTATTTATTAGATAATAGAAAGTACTCCATGTATGCATGAAAGAGAAGTACAAAATAACCACTTAAACATTTTAAAAAAATTGAAGAACCACAAACTTGGAGCCTTCTGTAGAGCACAACGTGAGTTTGAAAACCACACGCAGCTTTCATTCATGCCAATACCACATCAGAACTTCAGCAGGGTGCTGCTCTGACTGCTGCATTCAGTGCAGAATATAAAATGTGCACGAGTTACCAGTAAGTCCTGGTAAAGCTTCTGCTCCTCTGAGGGCTGCCGAGGCAGCAGCGAGGTGGGTGGCTCCGAGCTCTGCTCACTTGTTACCACCACCTGGCTCCTGGCTCCCTCCGATGGCTCTTTCTGTAAAGGCACACTGACACTTTCTTCCAAGGATGAACCACGAACTAGTGCTTGGGAAACGTTTCCAGTTCTGGAAGAGAATAACAAGATAGCTACATACTTTCTTGAAACAGCAAAAGCATCAGTATCACTATATGTAGTTTATTTTTTCACAAACATCAGAGGAGGAGAACAATCGAGTACTGCAAACATAACGGGTTTTAGTTTTGCCTGCTGCTCAAGGCTTTGCTCCTTTCTGCAGTCACTTCCTTTCAAAAATCATTTGAGGACTGAGGAAATAGACCTCCAAGTGTGCAACTACAACAGCCTGACTAGTTTTTCAAAAGATCATTTGCAAGTGGCAATGGCATATCTGGACTGGTCAAAACTCAGTGACACTCTGTGACTTAAACCAGATGAAAGGAAACTTATTTGGAACAATTTGGAATTTATGTTTTCAGCATTTTACTTATAAGCCTCTAGGGGCAAGTCTCTTCTGTATGCTTTGACACATGACTTATTCAAAATGCTGCTTTTATCAAGGTACATAACCTATCACGGGATTCCTGTGGCAGATTAAAAACTTCTCAAAGACAGTTAGAAGTACACACACGCACACTGAGTATCACAAACTGAGAACAAACACCTAGTTGAAATACTTTTCAATAAGAGATGTGACAGATGAGCTATAAAGGCTAAATAGGGTAAACATTGAATGAGTTATAACACAATGCTCTGCACCCTCCTCATTTGGTGTGTGCATTGCACAAGGCTTTGGAGACCAGACATATCAATACTACTATCATCCCAAGAAGATCCTCAAGCGACCCTCCTCCCCCTTCCTGTTCCTCCTGAGGAGACAAGTGTAAGATAAGGGAATTTCAGAACTCAACTGATCAATTGCCTGTGTTGAAAGCGATAAGATTTAAACCACGTGACATACCAGATAGTCAATGTAGGTTATCAGCTACTGTTACACTAGCAATTATTCATCATTCCCAAAAATGTTCCCTTCCTCCTGCTCAAAGAAATTTGGGTGATGCTCTACATTCTCACTATAAGATGCTGTTCAGCTATTTTATGGGTTTAGGAATCCAAATTGAAGAGACCCTTAAGATGGCATTGTCCTAAAATACAATGTTCATAAGATTGATCTGAATCCATATTATTTCTGGTAGCAGTGTATGTTTGCAACAGGACTTTAATCAAGGACTATGAATAGTTAGGTTATAGCTCAATTACCATAATTTTTCCCAATATGAGTATTTCAGGAACCTAATTTAACTGGAAGGGTATTCCCCCCTCTTTTGGCTTTTTATACTTAGACAATATTAGATCACTAAAGTGCTAAATTGTTGAGCTATTCCTACGTAGAAATAGCATCCATATAGATAATTTAAAATATTTTTAAAACCACTTCCCAAATTAGTCTGAGATTAGTCACTGCACTATAAAGAAACCGAGCTTAAAAATAATTAAATTAATAGCAGTGAAGTCAGTATCTGCATGCACCACACACAAAGTAATGAGGCATAAAATAAAGAGAAATTCAGGGAACAGCCACATAATCATAAACTCCTCATCTCAAGCCCCCTCAGAACTGGAAGGATTCTGAATGCTGACAGGGAAAAGCCCCTGTAGGAAAACAACTGAGTATAGCAGCACCCCCTTTTCCAGTCAGGATTTAAGGTAAGAAAAGCAATGCTGCCAGAACAGTGCACGCTTTTGCAAGTTAAAGGCTTTTGCCATCAGCTGCTGCTGATAGGTATGTGAGCTAAACCTGCATGACTGATAAATGCAGACTCTAAAGGCAGCTGTGTTCTGGTGAGCTGTACAATTTGAAGCATAATGAAAAAATAAAGAAGGGAGAGAACACAACAGCTGAGGTCAGACTATTTATAACTCCTGAAGAAAAAAATATTACAGAACTAATAACTTACATAAGGCATTTCAGCACATTATGTGAGCACAGGGTGTTTCTGTTACTTACTGGGGAGTGTTCTGATTAGTTCCTTCTTCCACAAGGTGAATACTCTCTACAAAGCTGGGCATGTCAACCACCCTTAAGGAAGAAGCAATACTTGTATTACTTGCATCTTGTTCAGCATTAATTGAAATGCTTATGTCCTCCTTAGAAATCTCTCCATCTTCTTTTTTCCCTCGTGGTATGGAGTTATCTTGTTTTTCTGAGGTTGTATTCCAAAATAAACTAGCACCTAGGACAAAATTAGAGATTTAACTATATAGGAAGAGTCATTACTTTCTTCTGAGACCCTTTGGGTTTGTATAGCTAGAGGAATAATTTTCTCCCATTCATGTTTCTTTCACCATTTTAAAAGTGATTTACAGTTTAAGTCAGCTAAAAGTTGCCAAAACATCATTCAACTCCTAGTTTCTTCCAAAGTATACTAGATGAAAAAAATGGTTATATTAAATAATTTTAATGTATTGACCTTGAGCCTGTTTCAAAGTTTCCTCCAGACTAACCACAACATTTCCATGAATTTAAGAGGAACCAATATGTTAATATGCAGCTGTACAGATACCGCTGCATAACTTGCCTAAATTAAAGCAAATACAATCTCCTCTTCATGCATGATTTACAAACAACATCAATAATATATTTATTGGAACACTACATGGCATAGAAGCTATTACTTTTCAAAACAGTGTATTAAATCAAAAAAGATGTGGAGTTATGTTTTAACAAGACACCATTTTAAATAGAAGCTACTCTATTTAAAGCTTTCTAAAGCTATTGGAAAAATAATTCTTTCAGTGATGACAATCAAAGACAAAAGTAACTGCAGCCTAAACTTGCAAATAACACCTCAACAACTTAGGTGTTTTTTGGATCCAGGTGCACGTTTGCACAGCTTCAGCATTTCTGCAAAACATTTCCTCCATGCCCAACCCAACCACAGAAAGGTCCAGAAAAAGCGGTGCCGGTCTGTTTGAAAGGAATGGAGCGTTACCTGTGCTCACGGCAACGCTCACGCTTTTCCTCTCGTGTGACTGCGGTGAGGTCTGTGTTTCCATGGAAACAAGGTCCCCTGGCTTCTCCGCCCGCACAGCCCGGCTGGCTGCTGCCGCCTCCGAGGAGCCCGCCTGGCGAGCCTGGCCTTCCAGTAAGCGTTGGATCTGTAATAAGCAGCACAAAGTTAGGAGCTGCACAATAAAATGTAAGCTGTAACAGGCAAAAGTGAATTAATTGGGTTCTGCTAAGATCTGGATTCAAACACAGGCTGCGCTGCCACGGCAGTCTGAACACCTTCCAGTTCTCAGTGGTGCACACAGCATAAATCAAAACACTAATTTTGATGTTGGCAGGGATAGCAAAGAAGATCTTTAAGCACATTGGCAGAGGCAGCACCAAGACAACTTGGGTAAAGCCTATTTGCACCAGACTTGCTGGAAGTATTCCTTGCCTTTCATTCACATACAAAGCCTATTAACTGACTTACCAGCCAAGCATTTATATGCCAACTGTCCCTACACCAACTTTGTATTAATTACAAAGCTAAGCAATTAAATGATAAAATTAAGGTTGCCAGGCAATCTTCTCTCTAGGATTTTCATCCACCCTGTTCACCAATTAGTTTGCAGCTCCAGGGAGAAATACAGTAACAGTGAAGGCTGCAGTAAGGAGGGGTTTCCCTCGTGCACAACCCATGCTGTGGGAGCTTGACTTTACATAGAGGAACTATACCAAAAACAAATTCCAGCTGTAATTTTCTAGTTCAAGTACTGCAAACTTTCCTGTTTGTATTGTTCATCACCAGCAGTAAAACTTAAACTCTGGCTCTTCAGCCCCAAGTCACACCCTGCAAAATACAGGGCTAGCAGGTTGTGGTATTTTGAAGAAACTTAACCTGGTGAGGCAACAAAACACAGCCAGACTCCCAAAGCCCAGTTTTCTAGCACTAGTAAAGACCTGATGAATCAGGAATCAGTGCAGACAACTGAAGTTTTGAAAGCAACAGCTCAGGGAGCTGCAGGCTTGAAGGTGGAAAAAGCAACATTTGAGAACATTCTGTGCTTCATCTGTATATTTACAACAATTCCAAAGCCTATGCAATAATTTTTTTTACACAGGCATTTAAATAGAAAAGCATTTATACAAAGAGTGCATCAGTTTGCATTACAAGCAGTCTACTAAAAACAAACCTTCATGTTATGGCAATACCACAAAAATAAATGCAAAATTTAATGAGAAATAAGTCAAATAATTTTTAAAGGGATGCCAATTGGTAGAGCTAATTGAGTCCCCTCTCCATGCCCAGACCGCAGGTGGTACGACAGGCTCCCTTGTTCCAACACAGACAGACAACAATTAATTTAATTCCTTTGGCAGGGGAAACGATCAAAGCATAACCACTGAGAGGGCAGAGGAGAAAGCTGACATCCCCACAAACCTGAGCTTGAAGCAATTTGAGTTGTCTGTCCTGTTCGGTGAGGAGGCGGAATGCATCTGGAGATAATCCCATCATGCCATGATCTGATGCTGCTGGAGCAGGCGTGTGCAGGCACGGCGACTGGGCTGCACAGCACTGCGGGCTCGAGGGGCTCATCCTCATTCCAGGTGATAAGCCACTGTCAAGAGAACAGCTCCCTGCTTTCCCAGGATATCTCACGTTTATAGGGCTGCTTGTGGCATACCCTGGGTTGCAGCAAACGTTTGGGCAAATGATATTTTGATGGAACACTGCACAAGGATTTTGCTGAGTCATCTCCGATTGGATTTCCGCTCCGTGTTTGGGGCTCATTTTACCAATTCCTTGCCATGAGTTTATGGGATTGTACTGGAGAGAAGCAGGACACTGACAGCTGCATGCTGGACAGGAAGGTGACACTTGAACTGGCACCTGCAGGTCTGGTGGTTGCCTGCAGCTCTGTGGTGACAAAGCAGAGTTGTGGAGGACTGGCTGTGTAACAGCAGGAAGCTGCTTGGAACCAGATATTGATGTTCTCCCAACTGGAGGCTCTCCCTGTGGTGTGACACCTTCAGGATTTAACACAGGTTTTTCCAGTGGCTTTCTGGGGTGGTGCACAGATGTATCTGGGGAAGGCCCACAACAAGGGGTTGAAGGAGAAGATGATCCTGAACTTTTTCTTAATTGAGGGGAAGCCTTCTTACACTGCACCTTCTGCTGTAGTAGAGCTTGATTTCCTCTACAAGGCATTGAAGCTGGAATTTTCTGGTTTATAGGATTTGGTAATCGTCTCAAAGAGGGATCTCCCATGTTAGCAGGAAAGTTCTGCCTGTCTTCAGAGTGCTGGCCAGGGTGACACGTAGATCTCATGCACCCCTTCTTTTTAATAGGCTGATTTGGCACTGTGGGTAGACTTTTAGCACTTGAAGTCCCCACAGGTTTAGATGATTGTGCTGATTCTATGAAACTCCCATCCAAAATAAGTGACAGCTCTGGCACTGAAGGAAAAATTTTGGTAACCTGAAAGGACAATTACACACATGTATGATAATTTAAAAACATTGTCTGCTCTTTGAATGCAGAATTTTCTCAAAGAAAATGTTTTCATTTAAAATCAATATATGAAGATTATCAGCTCCAAATCAACCACATGTTAAACACATTCCTAAAAGATTGGAGAATCCAGAAAATGCAGCAATATTTCTAGGATCATTCTGAAAGGAAAATTGCTTTCATATAGCTTAACAGCCATGTTTGCCAAATGAATGCTCCATGTCATTTGGGAGTACATTTTAGAATATGGATATTCCCCTTCAAGAGGTGGACTCTATGTCCTCTCTTACTATTCTCAGATGCAGGAGACAGCTGCAACAAAACATATTTTATACACAATTATCACATCCTTCTAGACCTATGCTGTACAAGGGCTGGTATTTATTGTATTTGTACAGACCTCAGTAAAAAAAGGACAGAGCAGCAGATCTTTTGGGTAAATGAAATAAAAAACCACAAGAGCTTGCTGTCTCTGCCTCAGACACTACAGCTCTTCCATTCAACAACAGTGAGATTCCTAAAGTAGAAACTACTCTTTCTGTTACCAAATCATAGCATGTACAGGAATTAAAGTGTCTAGAATCCTGGGAAAACGGCAGGTTAACTAGAGAAGGAGTGGGACTGTTGGTTCATTTCTTCAATTCTGTTTTCTCCTGCTAGCACTTTGAGAGAGAAGCTTTACACTCTCCAGTTCCCTTACAATGACTTTTGCTGCTCCAAGTGTCATATCTGAGATACTCAGAGCAACTATTTATTTAGTTACCTGTTGACTCACTGGGTGAGGACTTGGAATTGGTCTGGGGGATAAATCCTCATCTTCCACACCAGAGTCATGATCACTTGCTGACAACTTGCTGGGTGAAGAGCCTTGGGGAGGACTAAAACCAAGATAAATCAAAGTAAAAACGTTTGCTTGTCAGATTTGGCAGCAGTAACATGAAACTTCATGTTTTCCAATGTGCCATCTACAGTGCATCGTTTTTCTAAGAAGCAGTTATCTATCTTCTCCCTGGTTAGCTGGGGAGTTCAGCCAGCAAACAGTTCTAAGATCAAGCAATGAAAATACAAATGCTGCTTTTAGGCAAGGAGATACAAACCCTCCCTCCCCACAGCAACACACAAACACACCTTTTATGTGACAGTCTAACAGCAAAGCACTGATTTATAGTGAAAAGATAGGAGGTGCTACAGTAAAGATTGTAACATTGTTTGAAGGAAAATAAAGGCCATCATCTAGTCACAGATAAAAATTTGATGGATAAGCCAGGTTCTTAAAAATCACTAAGTTTCAACCTATCCAGGTCTTGGAGCTCTGAAAAGTGGGAAGAAAGAAAGGAATTTTTTCTGACTTAAGTAGATTTCAGTTAGATTTGCTTCAAAGGACAGATCTCAATACAGCAAACTAAGCCTCATCAGTGAGGAAGCCTTTTTAAAAACATCCACTGTATAAATTAAAACCACCAGTATCAAGTAGGCTTTTTTTGAATACAGTCAGCTTGACCATCTTACTTGAGAAATACTAACTCTAGGAATAAACAAAAGCACATACACAGATTTTAATGCAAGAGAATGTATGCACAGCTAAACTGACACATAGCACAAAACAGATCAAAATCATCATCCAATAAATATTTCATTTTTGCACATAAGTGGCATCTGAGATATTTACCTTTTGATTGGAAGTTTCTTGCAAATTCTGCTGAAGAACTCAGTTTCTGCATTTTGGTTTTCTGCACTCAACTCAAACTGGATGGGGCTCTTGTCAGATGGTTCAATGTTCTGGAATGGAAACGTTCCATATTTGTGAAGCACGAAACCTTCAAACTTTCAATCACTGAGGTACTACTCCCAAAGAAACAGCTTTAAGGACATTTATATGATTATTTGCTGCTTGTCCTCTACTTTCAAATTTTTCACCACTACAAGGAAGCAGGCAACTTCCCTTCCTGTTTAACACTGTTCCCTGCTGCTCTGTAAAGTAGTTGGGCTAATTATAGCCATGAGCAGATGCTTCCTCACTGTAACTGCTCAGAGACTCCTCCAGGGCTGTCACCACTACAGGAAACAGCAAACGTTCCTGTGCTGCTTCACACACCACAGCTGGGCAACTCCTGGAGACAACAGAAGTGAGCTTCTGTGGAGAGATCTGTCATCTTCAGAAAGCTAAGCTGTCCCTAGGCTAAAGGCGGAAGGCAGCCCTGAACAAGGAAATTCAACTGGGAAAGAGAACTGAGTACACAGCAGAGCAGACACATTACACTCACTGCTTCTCTGACAGAGCATAGCAGCATTTACTGAGTAAATAAACAACTCAACTTCAGGTTCTGCACATAAGGAACTGAGATTTCCTAGAACTTCCTCAAACCTTACTAGCCATCTCCCAGACTTGCATCATCAAATTCTTGGAGAGCTCCTTTGCACAAAGATGGCTCCTTTGCCATTCATAAAACTGATGAAATTGGTAACCTCTGAATTTCTTTTTGCATTCAACTTCAAGCAAAGCACAACACTCAGCTCTGCTCCCCAGCAAGCATCACCCAGAGCAGCTGTTAGATGTGGCCAAGGTGAACAAAGCACACCAGAGTAACAAATGCAGCAGGAAGTCTGAGTCTCATAAGGCCAGAAGGTCACTACTAGGAAGGAACACTAATCAAGTACAACACAGCACAATATACTTAAAAGACAGATGCTTAATGCTATTAGAAAAGTGAGCAGTGCTGACTTTGGAAATAATTTCTCAATTTGAGGGACAAACTGAATTTACAGTAGTCCCTAGGAAAAAGCAGCTTTATAGAGCTACATCATTTTCAAATACTGCAGATCCATTTGGGTTACATCATAATGACTCTTTTAAGGCAAATTTTGAAGTACCACAATGCAGGAGGAAAGCAAGACACTTACTTTGAAGAGGTGAACTGTTTCATGACAAGTCAGGATCTGAAAGCCCAGCTCAGTCTGCCCACTGCATGGAACACACTCATAAAACTCTGGTTCCTTGTGTGTCAATGAATAAAGCACAATAAGAAAACTCCCAGATTCTGAAAAAACTCTAAAATAGAAGAAAAACACATCTTTAAATAACTTAAACATGAAGAAAGTCCTTAGATTTTCAATACAGTGAGCAAATTTTCACACAGTTTAGCAAACTGGGGAATCACAGCATTCTGAGCTATAGATAAGGCAGACTTATTACTGTAGCCATATGCAAGAATCAAAGAAAAGTAAAGAAATGGGAATAATTCATATCCTTTGTATTTCAAACATTTATGATGACTTAGTACTTTAAATTAATTCCTGGAAGAGTTCAAACATAACACAAAAGAAAACACCTGTAAGAATGACACTATTTTTTTTTTTTTAGTTTTACAGTTGAAGATGCATTATAAAGACACTTAGTGACTTAATTATCCCTAAGCATTCAAAAAACATTAAATAGCAAAAAGATTTTTTTAAGGAAAATTATATTGAAGTTGTTTTTCCTACAAGTTGAGAATAGCAAGTAACAACAACCAGCCTTTAACACAAGTTCAAGGATAATGACAACAATGCATGTTTCCAGGAAAAGGCAGTACTACTTTCAGAACAGATTTTCTTTTTATAGCACTTGTAGCATGCTTGTTTGTGGGTTTTTTCATTTGTTTGCTTTTTCATTAAATATTATATGTGATAGAAAAAGCAGTAGAAACAGGATGGTTGAAAACACATTCATTTACACTTACAACTTAAAGAGTTAAAAATGTATGATGCACAGATTAAGCAGTTAGCCTGCAGAGGTTAATGCTGTTTGCATGGTTCATCAAATCTCCCTAATCCACTTCCATGATGGCATCAGTGAAAGTTAATGAGAGTCAAGTATCCAAATTGTGTATCTAATAATCTAATTGGTCTCTTATCTGTGTTTGGACATATTTCAGTTGTTAAGGGAATGAAGTCTGTTTTGTAATTGCAGACACATCTATTCACCAAATGTGGTTGTATTTCATAATTTAAAAACAAGTGTGGTCAGTCAGAAGTGCTTATGGATATAGCATATTTTAGAGTCTCATTTACCTGAGGTGCAGTTTCAAACTACAAACACCTTGGCAAATATTACAAGTGAAAAGATGCAGACAATGTGGAATGATTATCCACTAACATCACAATGAAAAAATACCCCAGAATGCAAACACTCTTAAAAAACCTGAACATTTAACAGGAAGTCATAACAGGACATCATAGGCTGCAAATCAATATGCTTCAATATGTTGGTCAGGCACAACCAGGAAGAAAACTTATCTCAAAGAAAATACCCCTAAGAAAAGTTCAAAAACAAAACAAAACCCCACCACTATTTAAACTACTGTTTCCTGCTTGTGGCTTCTTATTTGAATTAAAATGCAGTGACTTTAATGATACTAATGTTTACCCTCTTATGACTTTAAGATATCAGTTCAGCTTTCCAACACTTCAGTCACAGAAAATTTTTGTGCAGAAGCCAAGACCGAAAAGAACATTTAAACCAGATAGCCTTACCTCTATACAACATATAAATCACAGAATTTCCTCAAATATCTTTGAGCAGAGCCCACGATGTCAAGCATTTCTGTGGAATGCTTTTTTAGGCAGCCAATAGCTTCTATGTTTTACCTATAAAAG
Source organism: Trochalopteron elliotii (assembly GCA_024734555.1). Classification (NCBI taxonomy): domain Eukaryota; kingdom Metazoa; phylum Chordata; class Aves; order Passeriformes; family Leiothrichidae; genus Trochalopteron; species Trochalopteron elliotii. The sequence continues at coordinate 1,410,837 of JANPWX010000399.1, forward strand.
TGACTTGCCTTTCTTGAATTGAAGAGCTGAACAAGTACCGCAAGCAACAGGCCCAGACTTGAGGGCTACAGATATAAGTAACTCCACTCAGCCACCTGGAAATAAGAAAAAAATTGAATTAGAGACAGTTCTGTTACCAAATTTTTGCTATGTAGTCACTCAGATACATCTCAAATCTGTGTGTGCATTAACCTGGACAAACACTTACACTCCAATTAATGGCAGAGCATAAGCCTTGGGATCAGACTCAAGCAGCAAAAGCAATTTCCGTGTTTGGTCCATAGTAAGGTAGCTGAAAAAAAGCAAAAGGTGGGTTTTTCTTAGTATTTTGGAAGGTAGTTTTTCAGAAAAAAATCCTGAAGAGACAAGTACAAGTTTAGAAAATAGTGTAAAAAAAGAAACTTACAGAAAAAAGATCAAAACTACTCTTACTCCACACACTTATCAACTCCCCAGCTTTTCAGCAACTCTCTATGAATCAAAGGGTTACAGGACAAAATTTACTTAGCATTATTTGTAGCATTTCAGTAAATACTAGAATTAGTGTTCATAACAAATCCCGAAGTACAAGTCATGTTAAATTTGAAGAGCGACTTTCACAGAGGCATTCATAAAGTCCCTGTCCAAATAAAATGATATGCAGTTGCTTCAAATTATTTCCCTGATCTATCCTTAGTTCATCCTACTAAATTAGTTACCAGTCAGAATGATGACTCCCCAGTACCATCTCAGAAGCACCATTAAAAAGATCTTTGGTTTGCATTCATCTGCTTTTCATTGTAGGGCAAGCACTGATGATGTTTAAAAAGCTGGAAGCTGTTTATATTTATTATGTTAACTAGAGGTGTGTTCTCCTGCCCCAGTGGGAAGACCCTTTCACTGAACCCAAAAGCAAGAACTACTTCTCAACCAATTAATGTTTTTGCTCCTCCTCATTTCCTGTTTCTTGCTCCTAACTTTTAATACATTTCCAAGGCCAGAAAACATGCCCTTTTTGTGCCAGTTATTTTATTAAAAAGCAAAGTACAGTTGAGATCTCTCCTACCCACCTCCTTTAGGAAAGGCAAGAAACTGACAGGTAACTTTGACAGCTTTAGCACTACCCTTTACTCACCCACATTTGTAAGTTCCTTGAACTTGTGCAATATTCATAGGACTGTTCAAATTTCTTGCTAGGGCTGTTGGAATAATTGGGACAGACTTCACAGGGGTGTATTCCAAAATATTCGCCACAGTTAGAGAAGCCCAGTGAAAATTAAAGTGTAGATTATCCAGGTTTTCTGTGAAAACAATGTGAGCTCTAACAGTGAGCAGTTTAGAAAGATCCAGAGATTCTTTACTGCACAGACTCTGCTGCAGACCCTAGAAGTAATAATAATAAAAAAAAAAATAGTTAAATACACTAAGTTATTTTCATGATTCACTGTGTATTTTACTAGGAACTCAAATCATTCATCACAGCTACTATTGCAGTAGGTACTATACAAAAAGCCAATAACCCAGGTTTCCAAAGCTCACTGCTCTACTGAATATAATGAATAATGCAGAATACACTTGAAAATCAGCTACACACACCTTAGCATTGTTTTATGATGTACTAGAAAACCTGGGGTTACTTCAGTTATATAAAAATTAATATAATAACAGACAACTAAAGGGCTCAAGCTGATTTATCGAAGTTTTCTTACTTGTGTACAAGAAATATGTAATTTAACATCTGGATGTATCATCATGAGAAAGCTCAGATGTGAAGCAGGTTTAATTAGTATTATCAAATACACACTACAACAACTACAGGGAAAAGTCTACAGGAATGGAAAGTGTATTTAGTAGATTACATGTCTACAGCAGAGCACACATTTCAGCCTTGGTTGCTAACCTACAAAGGGCTTCACACGTTTTGGGCGGGTCACTTGCCTAGCAACACTTCAGCAACAAATACTGCAAATACTGCCCAAATACTGCAACTGATTAATGACAGTTTTGAGGGAAAAGAGACAAAAAAGGCTGTTTTCTTTTGTTTAAGTAAGTTTGCTGCAATTTTTGCTTTTATTTTGCTTGTTTTGGTGGTTAGACCAACTAAAAAACTTTGGTCAGCCAGCACGATTTTCATACAAGATTAAAGACACTATGATCCTTAAACACCTGTGAGGATTAACTGATTTTAACAGTTTCCAATACACTTTTCAATGACACTCAAGCAGCTGATTTCACACAATTAACTACATAGTCTTGCTTCAGCCATAACCTTGCTGTGCTGGAAATCCTGGCCGGCAGACAGTCCACTCTTTAAGAGACCCAAAAGTTGCTAAGAGCTGCCTACCTTGAAAGCCAAGCTGATATCTTCAGCACTGTGCACTATTATATTATCTGAACAAGGTCCCCAGGCATTAACTGTACATGGAATCAAAAAGTCTCCAGGAAGGGATGCAGTTGGAATTTTGCCCGATCCACCAGCAACTTCTCGGCCAGGATCAAAGCGATCTATTGTTAGTGTTACGCCTTCCCCATCTTCAAAATAAATAAATAAAGTTAGAGTCCAAGAGCAACAACTCAGGCTGCTTAACAACAGCTTATTCAACCAACCAATATTGCCTTGTCTACCTCATGTTTAGAATTACCTTCATCTGCTGCCAGGGTCCCAAGCAGAAAACAGGAAAATGATTTCTTTTCATTCTGCTTAGCGTGGCGATAGGCAAGCCGCAAGGTTTTCTCCACCAGAGACAGTCTGGGGTTTCTAAAAAGAGACAATAGGCAAGTTTAAGTCACAAATTCTTTTTAATGCTTGTTTTTAAAAAGTATCTCTTATCCACATGGGAAGAAAACAGAAAGAAGTGTTGAGTTACTTTAGACTGATGCACCTTCAAGCCACTGGACTGCGTCGCACAAAGGAAAGGAATCTGAAATCTTTCCAATGAAAATCCCTATATGCTTATAACAAACACACTGCTTCCTTTTCCTTTGGGCCTCATCATACAACAGAATCAAAGGCAAAATGAGGCTGTGCATCACACAACCCATTACTTATTCTAACCTTCAGCTTCCCTGAAAGGGTTATTGATACCTGTAATAGGTGACGTGTGCGCCAATGACATCGCCCATGGGGACCGGGTCCCACAGTGCACACTTGGACAGAGGGAAACTGAAAGGGACCATCCTTTTGGGAACAAATCTGGGAAGATCACAGAGATAAAAAAAAGGATTAAGGTACATTGTTATCTTACAGCGTTTAAAAGAAGGAACAAAGGCATAAGACAGTAAGAAAACCAAGAAATAGGACACATAAACTGTTGGTGCTTTTTTTGTTCCGAATCCAGACCAACAAAGCAGAAACTTTGTCTTACAAAGTTGTCAGAGGTACGAAGCCAACACAAAACCTTTATTGTCCACCTGACAGTTTCTTTGTGGAAGCTTGGAAGATGTGTAGGCCAAAATACAAGCTTGAAGATAAAGCTTAAGGAAAAACTGCTTGGATGCAGTTTAGGGAGAAAAAGAGTTATCACTAATGAGAAACTCCCATGACATAAAAAAATTGATTTAGCAAATTTAACACTAGATCAGCTTCCCAAAGCCCTGTTTTAATCTTTGTATTTCAAATGAGCATTCAAACCACTTAAACTTTGAAGACTTCTGAAATAAACCCTTGGCTTAACTCAAATAGTATAGTGCAAAACTTGCATTCAGACTTCAAAGACCCCTGAAGAAATTAGTATGTAATCACATTAACATATTCACACGAGTAGGATTAGATTTTTTTTGAGGTGCTCAAACAAAACAACATACAAACAATTGACAGCCCATATAATTTGGCAAATACCTCAATACCTTTTAACAAATAAGGAAGAAGTCTCTTTGTAGTTATCTCAAGCATGAAACTTTGCCAAGCAAAGGTGCTTCCTCTACATTTCAACTTGCCAGGAAAAAACTTTACTTTTAAGGCAGTCCTCCAAGGAATTCAGCCACCTCTGATGCTTCCAGCGGCAGTTAATTAATTCCCCTTAAAAGCCAAATACCCAAATAAGCTTCAAACTTAAGTTTGTAACAGCGGGAATTTTTTTAAAGCCCCACTGTTTCAACTTCACAAGCACGAAGCAGAAGCCCGCCCCTCCACCTCCCACAGCTCTTTATACCCACAGCCGCACTCGCAGAGGGGCACCGGGCGCGGTGTGCCCGGCGGGGCTGGGGCGATGTGGGCCCTCCCAGCACCGAGCGGGTACCTCAGATCCGGGCCGGGCCGAACGGGGTCCGGGCAGGGCCGCAACTCTGCCCTCTCCTCCTCTCCCTGTCCCCGGCGCGGGGCTCGGCCGGGTAGCGGCCGTGAGGGAGGAGCGGCGCCGGCGACACCTCGGGCTCCAACTCGGGCTCCAACTCGGGCTCCAACTCCGGCACCGCCGCTCCCGCCGCGTCCTGCCCGCCCCGGCGCCTTCTGCGGCCCCGGCCAATCAGAGGGCAGAATCCCCCCCCTCTGCCAGCTCTGGTCCAATCGACGTGCGGAGGGGAACGGCCCGCTCGGCCAATCAGAACGCGATCCGGGGAAACCAACCGCCAGCGCGCGCGCAGGGGGTTTAAAAATGCCAGGGGGCGGGGAGCGCGCAGACGCAGTGCGGCGATGCGGCGGCGTTGCCATGGCAGCGGGGGCGCTGCCGCTGGGCCGGGCCGGGCCATGCCATGCCATGCCGGAAAAGGCTGCGGTTGGGCGAACAATGAACCGACACACCCGATCCCGCTGGAGCGCCGCGCCGGCCTCGGCTTTCCCCA
>JANPWX010000399.1:1415898-1462398 GCA_024734555.1 Trochalopteron elliotii
CGGTGCCTGCGGGGCTGCCACCCGGATACAACCCGGAGCTGTGTGGCCTGGGAGAGGAGGTGAGGTGTCTGACGGCCATTGGGAATACGTGCCCTTCAAATGGATCAAGGTCCATGTCTCCTGAGGGCTGGCCCATAAATGTTGCAGCTGGTACAGCAGATATTGCATGGTGTTGGCTTTTTGATCCAGTGCCATCTCAGTAAGTTGTGGAAGTAATGTGTTAAAAATAGGACGATTTCTTTTTTCTGTGACACAGTGTGGTAGAGGTCAAAGAATATCCTGATCCTATAGATTGTTCATCTAATTCCTTCTTTTTAAAGAGCCTAAGACTGACAGTATAATTTGACTAAACTTTCAGTTATATTATCAAATTTTCAGTTTTCCAAATACATTTTTCCAGCCTTTTGAGGCAACAAGTATCTAAGAAAGAATGGTGGATGATACCTGGTGTAGTAACGTCCTTTCAAACACCAAAAACCACAGGGGTAATTACAGTGTATCCAGGTGGATAATTACAAGAGTAGTTGGGGCTGAATGCTTCCAAACTTTTGTATGTTGGATTTGAAACAACTCTTTTATCTTTTTTTCCTTGTTTTTTTTTTTTTTTTAACTGAGCAGTTGTATGCACTTCTCATATTAAAAGCCATATAGGATCAAAGCTTATCCATTCCCTCAGTGAAAGATATGGCTAAGAACTGTGGTGATGCCCATGTTCCTGGAACTTTTGGTGGGAAAGAATCCCAGAACTCCTGGAACAGACACGTTGTGTGTGTCCTCTGCTCTGGTGGTGCCCTGGGAGTGCTGTTACAGTTTATCCACGCTGCTGTTACATCCCAGACCTCAGTGTTGTATAACGAAGTTAAGTGAATTTGGTCCAGACTAAAAAATGCCGTTATGACTTTAGTTCTGAAGGATTTAAACCTCAAATTACAGACTCGCATTCAAACCAGCATATTCATTAAATTAAATTGTGGGATGGAAGGTTCACAGTGCTCATAAAGCCTTTTTGGGAAGGTCAAATTCAACCCTTGGCACGTAGCAAACAAATGAGCTTAAACTATAGGGGAACCTTGTAGGCTGCCATTAATGGCTTTCACCAAACCATTAGTGTAGCCTCAGGGCTGAAGTACCTTGTGTGGCTGCTGGCCTGTGTTTAGGAGAATAAATGCCTGTGGCTGGATAGGCTGATATAATTGGATAAAGACCACTTCATTAGGAGGAGTTCAAATGAGCCATTGCTACTCAAATCATATTTCCAGCTAGAAAGGAAAAAAAAAAACCCTTGCTTGTGCAGTATTTATTTTCTTCTCTAAGCCTGGAAAGGGAAATCCAAATTCGAATAAATGCAAATTTGCTTTAATTCTGCTAATCCTGTTCACTACATGGAAAGAAGTCAGTGAGCTGACAGTAGAAAGCACTCAGACCTGTTGAATGCAAAGGACAACCTCCTTGCTGGCTCAGACACCTCCACAAGAGTCTCTGGCTAAACTGGGAGGCAGAGAGAGTCTGAGGTAGTTTAAAGAACAGTTGGACTGCTGCAAGTTTGCTGGAAAACTTTAGAAAGAAGGCACATGAACAGGGAAGTGTGAGTGAAACACAGCAGAGGTACTGGAAAGCAGCAGCTTTTCTAAGCACAAATCCTCAATGTGGCCCCTGGCAGCCCCCAGAGAGCCATGGTGCAGGCCAGTGAGCAGCCTGTGTGCAGTCAATGCTGCCTTTAGGTTGAAAGTGTATTTTTATTTGTATTTTAAAGCCTGTTGGCAGTTTGCCACAGAGAAAAGGGGGCTGTAGCTGAGTAATAATAAACCTCATTCATCCTTGTTGTAAATGGACGGAATAATATTAGTTTACATTTGGAATGAATCTGACCCAGTATCTTGCTGTGGAGCCGAAGGTTGTGCTGAACAAAAAGTCACTATGAGCTATAAATATGTCTTGGTTGCTATTCATACTGGAGATTTGGGACAGAACACATCACATGTGGAAGGAGTCTCATTTGGCTGAGGTGAGCTCTTGTATGAATTTAGCATCAAACCATTTTTATTAAAAACCAAGGGTGTCTGTGTGTTGTACAGTAAAGGTGATATTATGTGCTTAATACCTGGGAATGATTTCTCAAGGAAGTGTTGTAATTTTTTAGGTGACTGTGCTTTACATTCCCAAAAAAGGGAGATGAGTATCCCATGTTGTGGGTGAAATATGTATTTGTTAAATACTAACCTAAACCATAACTGCTCAGTATGTGTGTGCTGGATTCTGTGAATATGGAGAAGGCATGTGTTCGTGCCAAACTTGGACACAAATGGAGAAATTATTTGAAGGAAGAAGACCCAGTAACAAGTGGAAATGGGTATTGACACAATGTAAGAAAGGGAACAGTAGGTAAGTGATTAGGATTCTTTATCTCCACAGATAAGGTTGGATGAGACAGCTGAACCAGGCTGGTTTTCTCCGATATGGAGGGAAGACTCGACTCCTGTGTATTCCACAGACACAGAATTGTCAGGGAAATGCAAATGCAGCAGAACTGCTGCTGTTCTGGAGCAGTTCTTCCTATTTAGAGAGGGATGAAGCAGAATTCCCTCTTAAGTTCTTATCCTCTCCCTCCCAGCTCTGCAGATTAGCTCCTGAAACCTTCCACAGCTTTGTTAGGTGGAGCTTGCCATCATCTGGGACTGTTGCGTGGCTGTCATGTGAGGCAGAATATTTGAGCTATAGTTGAATGATGTCATCTGAATGCAGGTTCTTGCAATAACCTTCATGCTTTCCACAGTGTATCTTCTGTGACTATGAGATAATGAAATGTGTTTTATTGCTGACTTCTGAAGTTTGCATATAAAATCATTATGGTAAAGTCAAGGGGAAAAAAATACAGTTAGCAAATCTGCACAAAATATGCTTTCTTGTGCTTAAATTTTAAATCCTTATAACCTCTGCCTGAGATGCAAAGCTCTTTGGTTGGTGGGAAAATAACAACAAAATCATTTGTCTTTATTCCAAGTAAGATTTGAGTTGTACTTTTTTGTCTGTTTGTTTAGGTAAGGTGATCTGTAGAGATTTGGGGTATGTAAGACATTGCTCTCTGTGTACCTAAAATATAATTCACCTCCACCACAGCCCTATCCTGTATGTTTGTGGTTAAATCTGAAATTAATTCCACAAACTGGGTGCTGAGCCTTCTCCTTTTTAGAAGAGCATAAGTTAAAATCCAAATAGAAAAAGCTGTTAAGTTGCTTTGGGATATAAGATAAGGAGATTTCCTAGAGTGAAGGAAACAATGCAAAGAAGAATTCATTGTATCAGAAATGCTCCTCTGAAAGTAGCAGAGGATTTAGGTTTTGCTGTCATGTGTTAATTGTCCTCTAGAAGTCTGCTGAGATACAGCGTTAACTTCCTTGAAATAAAAACGGGGTTTAAATTGTTTGCTTTAAACTCAGCTTCTGAAATCTCTTAAATGAGTGTCATGTCTTAGTATTCTACTTAGCCTTAAGTTCTCATAGATGATTTTTAGAATATAAATTTATATTTCTGAACTTTGGAGCTTTTTTAAAAAAATGTGGTGAGAGTTTAAATCTACCCCCTGAAAATTTATCCATTTTGCAGAACACTAGACATTAAATTTTGGGCTTTCCTGAACATACTGGGTGTCTTGTATTGAGTCAGTGCTTCTGAAGCACCCAGGGTGCTCTGTTTGCCTCCCTCTCCCTTGGAGGCACTGTCAGTGGGATCTCCATTGTGTAGTTTTCTTTGTTAGTGTGGGGGGTTGTTTGTTTTTGTTTCCCAGAGACAAGAACATGTTTCAAACAAAGAAATTTTCTTCAATTTTTTAAATTGGAATAAGCAGACAGAAGGTCTAGTATTGCATTATAGTCACAGACTATATCACTACACCAAAGATTTAATTCCATGTGCTAGTAGGACAAACAAAAGCTTTCTAGGTTAACAAAAACCCCGAAGGCTGCAGGCTTTGCACAGTTCTGTTTTTATTTTAACTAGTTCTTGAATGGTGAATGTAGCAAATTTTGGTTGTTTATTAAGGCTGCCCAAGATATGACAGGTCAGAACTAGGGCAATAAAAGTTTGTATTTTATCTGTTTAAATCTTAAGCCCTGTGACTTTCTTTTTGAAACTAACAATGATAAGCTAAGATAGGAGTCAAGGTCAAAGCAGTAATTTGTGTTTCTCCTGCTTCTTGGCTTCTGTGCTCTTAAGGAAGTCTCAAGCTGTGTGTTTAGTGGGGAGATGTATTGCAGGACCACCAGGGCTGAATAAGAAATGAACCCCGTGCCCCTCGGAAGGGGCTGTGGAAGGAGTCCCGGCGTCAGCTGCTGCTCATCAGAACTCCTCCCGCGCACCCTCCGCTCCTCCCGGGCGCCCTCCGCTCCTCCCGGGCGCCCTCCGCTCCTCCCGGGCGCCCTCCGCTCCTCCCGGGCGCCCTCCGCTCCTCCCGGGCGCCCTCCGCTCCTCCCGGGCGCCCTCCGCTCCTCCCGCGCACCCTCCGCTCCTCCCGCGCACCTCCGCTCCTCCCGCGCACCCTCCGCTCCGCCCGGGCACCTCCGCTCCTCCCGGGCACCCTCCGCTCCTCCCGCGCACCTCCCCTCCTCCCTGACTGCCCGACACTGCTGGGGCAGACTCCGCCTGGTTCCAGCGTGACACGGATGTGACTGGTGGATTTCCAGTCCTGTGCGTGTGTTTATTGTGTTTACTGCAAACAAAGCCTGTTCTGTCTGCAGAGTGAAAGTCGCAAATCCCGGCTGACAGAAGGAAGCTGGAAGGAAGGGCTGGAGGACAGCAGAGGGAAGGGCATCCCAGGAAGGCTGCAGCCTCGGGTTGGAATTTGGAGATGTGGAGTACACAGCTTGTGTGTCCCAGTTTGTCCTGTTGTATGGAGGCTGACTGACCAGGCAGAGGCAAAGAGCAACTAGTATTCTGATCTGCTCTATCCACTGCTGCTTTGATAGGATTGATGGAAATTTGAGGTTGTCTTTCCATTTCACTGGGATTTTTTTTGAAAGGATTTTTATGTTTTATTTTTTTAAAGCAAAAGAGGAGGATGTCTCGAGTGTTGCTGCAGGCAGCACTTTTTCATGCACAGTTGATTTTTTAAGTTATATTTGGAGACCCATACTTCAAAAAAATTATTTTAATAATAATGAGAACTTGTGTAATAAGTAGATGTGGTGCTTGCACTGCTCTTGCCAGTTTAAATCAAGGTGTTTGGGGCACAAAATTTTATTTTAGGTGAGAGAAACCCTCAGCAAGTGTCCTGAATTGGAGCAAATCATCTCAGCACCAAAGGCTTGCACTACTTGTGTAACAATGAGAACTTGTGTAATAGTAACTTACCGATTTAATCTTTTTTTTTCTTCTTCTAGATCATGCCAGTCTGACAGCATAGCAGAAAACATTATCTCTGAAATACATTTTAGAATAGTTAATTCTGTATTTTCTTTTTCTGCTCTGTAATACCAAAATCTCTCCAGATTTTAGGTGCTTGGCACCTTTTTTTTCAAGTTGTTCTTTCAGTCTGACATTACGTGCCTAGTAAGAGCTGGGGAAACTGCTTTTTCACTGTTTGGTAGCCGCAGTCCTTCTCCCTTTTTGATTGCAGAGGATAAGGATTATGCAGGAGCAGCAACGAGTCACATTCTGGGGATTGCATCAAGATGTGCTTGGCACTGCTGGGAAGTCCTGCTGCCTCAAGGCAGACCCTGTCAGGACCTAAGAGTGTGTTGAGTCGTGTTTTGTGCAGTTACATCACAGCCCCTTCTGTCAGCCCTTGGAGCTGCAGTGATTTGCTCCAGTTCAGGACACTTGCTGAGGGTTTCTATGACCTAAAATGAAAGAAAACTTTGTGCCCTGAATGCCTTGATTAAAACTGGCAAGGGTAGAGTGAGTACCACGTCTCTGAAGCCTTCTGTGTGTGGAGCAGCAGCCAAGCTGTTCTCTCCCCTTGTTTGCATTGTTTAAACCCACGTGTTTTCTTTGGCTCTTGGCTCAGCACAGTTAACAAATAGATGTTTTGCCCCTGAAGGAGAGGTTTGTTTTTCTTATTGCCTGGTTAAGCCATTCTGAGGGTTAGTCTTGAATATAATTTATTATTATCTCAAACAAGTCTGTTTGTACAACACCACTTTAAAACACTTCTCTCTTTTACTTTCCAGTTCAGCTGTTAAAAACTACTTTGGTTTGCTGTTGCAAAAGATGGAGAATTCCAAAAATTATCTGACTCAATTTTGTTTTCATGCATGAAAAGGGAATGGCCAAGGAAAATTAAATGGTTTGGTAATCCTCTAAAACCTAGAGGGATTATATTTTCTTCCTGTTTTCTCTTTTGTAGAAACCTGATGTTAAAAAAATCATCATTCTGTAACTTTTGCAAGAAGAGCTACGTGTTAATTTAGCATTCAGCAGAGTAATGTTTCTTGCTTAAAAGGAACAATTTATTCTGGTTTATGGCTTCTGTAGGTTATAAATATTTAGATTTGCAATTAGTTAGGCATATCCAAATGCAATGTACATTAAAGCAAGAGTACAGTGAGCTTACAGAGGATGTCTCTGAAGCTTTTCCTTCACACTTACTTACAGCAAAATCTTGCTTCTGTTTTTTGCCAACTGTGTACAGTTTTGGAGATTTAGGTAATTATATCCCTTCTTAAATTATGACTATGGCAGAACTAACTTTCCATGCTTTTGTGGGTGAAATTGGAAAGCAACTGAAATGTTTTCAAGTCACTTAGTGGGTTGTGTAATATTTCTCTTGTACTTGGTTCAGTAGCCAAGTTTTTAAATCCTAAGTTCACAGCCTCACCAAGTGTGTAGTCACATTATTATGCCTCTCAGACACCTTGTTTGAAATTTGTTTTGGATGTTGCTGCAGCCAAACTGATAACCCTGAAGTTTTTTGCTGCTTGTTTTGTGTAAAAACTTTCAGATGAGAATGTAAGTGTGTGCTTTGTTTTGGATGTATAGCTAGCTTAGGTAATCACCAAGGAGATGTCCTTATTGCCTGTTTTGATGGACTTACATTTGGTCGAGGAGCATAGTGCACTTTGTTAGTTTTCTTGCAGTGTTAAATGAGCTGAGAAAATGATTATTTTGAGCTGTGATATTTCCTTTGTAGCAGTGCATTTCTCTTCAGCAGGAATGTATTTGTGTACTTGCACTAGGTATCTGTTTACAAGGATAAATGCCTGAGAAGTTCATGTGTAATAAATACTTCCATCAGTATTTTTCATAAGTGACTATTTTGGCTGTAGTTTGCAGTGAAAGAGCAGTGGTGTGTGCTGTTTTCCTGCACACTGCTATCAGATTGATAGATCTGAACCTGATCTCTCTTTGTTTATTCTGTGTGGTGTGACAGAGGGTGTAGCTATTTACCTTCATCTGCCGTGTCATCCTTTGGAGAAGTCACTGGTTGTCCCCAAGGGCTGCTCTCCGTGGTCATCCCAGGGAAGGAGGTGGCAGGGGCAGGAGGACTGTTTGTGCTGTTTTAGGTGATTTCACCAAGGTAGGGGAGGAAGTTGGTGCCAGAACCACAACGTGAACATAGGGATTTCTGATTTTTCCTGTGCTTGGGACGTTCCTCCAGCTCCAAAGCACCTGCAATCACCCTATGTGTTTCCTTTAAGTCGGTAATTAAACAAAATTCTTGTCTTGTCTTGTTTCCAGACATAACAAAATTGCTTTTGAAAACTGTTCATGTATACCTGACCAAAGCCCTGTTGAGTGTTTTACCCGAGCATGTTCAGTTCTGGGCTGCTCACCTCAAAAGGACATTGGGGTGCTGGAGTGTGTCCAGAGAAGGGTGATGGACCTGGTGAAGGGTCTGGAGAGTGAGTCCTGTGAGAAGCAGCTGAGGGAGCTGGGGGTGTTTAGCCTGAAGAAAAGAAGGCTTAGGAGAAACCTTGTGATTCACAACTCCCTGAAAGGAGTTTGTACTAAGATAAGAGTCAGCCTCTTCTGTCAGGCAACCAGCAACAGGACAAGAGGAAATGGCCTCAAGGTGCACCAGGGGAGGCTCAGGTTGGACATCTGGAGGAATTTCCTCTCTGAAATGGTTGTCAGACACTGGAACAGGCTGCCCAGGGAGGTGGTGGAGTCACCATTCGTGGAAGCATTGAAGAAACGACTGGACGTGGCACTTAAAACTCTGATTTAATTGTCACAATGGTGTTTGGTCAAAGGCTGGACTTGATAATCTTGGGGGTCTTTTCCATCCTTAATGTCTCTGATTCTTACTGTGTGTGCTGTGTGCAGAGTGTGCTCTATTGTCAGATTGCACACTGAAGATGGAACCGATCCATCACTAGCAAGATGCTGTTCCCTGGGCTTTTCTGTTGCAAAGCAAGGATAAACAGGGCTGACAGTGTTGACCGATGGTAGGTTTGCACAAATGCTGTGACTGAAGGGAGCCTGTGTTTGTTCTGTCTGTTGCAGAAATACGGGTACACGCACCTTTCTGCCGGTGACCTTCTCCGGGACGAGCGGAAAAGGCCGGGCTCCCAGTATGGAGAACTCATTGAGAACTACATTAAGGAGGGGGAGATCGTGCCAGTTGAAATAACAATCAGCTTGCTGAAGAGGGTAAGGAAAGGGCTATTTCCTTGCAGGGTCACTCTTGCAGGCTAAGCAACAAAGCAGTGGCTGTGTTCTGACAGAGCTGCCTTTCCTCCAGAGTGAGCGGTATGAATGGGCAGACATGGAGCTGCCTCTCTCAGCAATCACTCGTGTTTCTTTCTGACTGCTGGAGAGCTGGTGGCCTCCCCTACCTGGAGATCTGTGAAAATGGGTTGTTTTTATTTTCCTTTATTTTTTAGTAGCTCTAGGAAAATCAGTGGAACTGTGTTTTTGATTTCCCTGCACTGGCTTTTGGACCTCTTGGTCCCTTCAGTCCAATCATATTAGACTGGAAGTTAGAGGCCTTAAAGGCACTGAGATTTGTGAGTTTTATCAAAATAGATAGTCGGGTGAAGGAGAAGGGCACCTACTGATGTTTTTGTGAAAGGAAAAGCTTCAGCCTCTACTGGATGTCCATGAAAACAATGGGAGTATCTATTTTAAGTCAAAAAAGGATGCTGTTCACAGCACTTACTTTATCTGGAGCTTTTCCCTTCAAATTAACTCTAGATCAGGGATGTTCTGGTGTCTTATTGTGTAAAGACACTTCCCAGTATCCTGTAGAAAATAAGCTTTAAAGCTGGGATTTATTATAAGATTTGTTTGTTATGAGATTTTTGAGCTTTGTGAAATAATTAATTCAATTTGAACAATAGCTGTGTTGGTGCATCAATGAATTAACCAGCATGCATTGAAAGTGAAACAAAAGCACATTTTGTAAATCTGCAGTAATCCTAAAATAAATGCTTCTCAATTTACCATGTCAACATCTTGGGGGTAAATTAATAAGTAGATAAATCAGCGTATGTGCAGGAGATTGTGAATTGAATTATCTTTTATCAGGCTATGGATCAAACAATGGCTGCCAATTCCCAGAAGAACAAGTTTTTGATTGATGGATTTCCCAGGAATGAAGATAATCTTCAAGGCTGGACTAAGACTATGGATGGAAAAGCGGATGTTTCCTTTGTTCTCTTTTTTGATTGTGACAATGAGGTAATGAAGTGTGTAATTCTGTAACTTCCTTTCTTGCAATATTGTGGGAATCATTCAAGAAGAACAATTAAACTCTGACAGGGAGAATGGACTCATGTAAGAGTAGAAGGAAAACTTGGCCTGGGTGTTTGAAGCATTTTTTGGCAACTTGTTTTAGCAGATGAATAGCTGCCTGTTTATTGAAATAGAGAGTTAATGACACTTGGTATAATCATATGTGAATAAATTATATTGAGGAAGTACTCCAGGCAATTGCATTCTTAAAGGAAATTTATCAAAACTTTAAATACATTTTACAAAATTATTTGGTTACTTTTCAGAAAAGTATTACTCTGCTTGCTCTTGGTAATTTGTTTAGTCCAAAATGAACTTGGTACAATGTCTGCTTTAGTTCTGAAGTGCAGCAGCAATCTTTATTTTCATAGTTATTAGATGTGCTATAGGATAGTCAGTAATCAACATTTTATTCAGCAAGTCATTAAATTACAAGGGCAATTTGACAGTGATGCATTACATTAATTTAACAAGTGCCATGATGTGCTGTCTTTTTAATTTGTTGGTGCCCTTGAGCATAAAAACTGTTATGAGTATCCCAGCACCTTAAGATTACTTTTTTCCTTTTACCCCTTCCCCAACTTCCTGAGATTTTTTTTTTCTTATTTGCAATTGTTTTGTAATCTTAAAGAGTATGTGAGGGATTATTATTTTTCTATTAGGACCTTAAATAAGACTAAATTAATTTTGTCACTTCTTGGGGCATTAATTTTGTGATTTTGATTTTTTTAGTAGATCTAAAAATACACAATGCCTAAATGATCTTTACCATGATTGTAATGTATAGGAAAAAATAATTTTTAACCGTTGTCCTCTTGCATGAGTAGGATAAATGTGTTCATGGAGTGTACATGTGTCAGCTTTGCTTATTTAACTAAAGGTTTGAAAAACTTAGTTCATTGGGACACTTGTAGCTATGGTTAGTTCTTCATTTTTTACTTAGATTTTGAAGTCTTCATTATAGCAATGTCAGGTAAGAACATTTTCAGTGACAATAACTTAGTATTGTCAATTTGCCTTCAAAATTCTTGAGAGAACGTACAGTGACTTTCCTTTAGTGCAGACATATATTAATAGTCCTGTTGGACATGCTGCTTTTCAGAAAGCCTGAACACACCCTTGAAAATCAGCTAATTTTCTTTTTTAATGTCTCAGATCGAGGATCCAGTCAAATCTCAGAGCTTGATGCTGCTTTTACTTCCTCTGACCCCAATCCCATTTTTATAAACTGGATTGTAAACCATCAATAGAAGAAACTTAACTTCCCTTGTGAGTTCTGGTTACACCCACCAAATCTGGACTTTATTTGGTGTGCCAGGCCAGTTTAGATTGTCAGGATTTTGGTTTGTTCCTGCTCTCAGGATGGCAGCTTGTGTTCCTGGCTGCAGTCATCCTTTTGATGGTTTTTTGTAGATCTGCATCGGCCGCTGCCTGGAGAGAGGCAAGAGCAGTGGTCGGAGTGATGATAACCGGGAGAGCCTGGAAAAGAGGTACTGTCTTCAAAACTTTGCAGTTCCCTTCTCTTGATGTTTTACTATGTAACAGGGTTTATTTTTCTCTCTATGCTTTCTCTTAGAATTCATACATATCTGCAGTCTACTAAGCCTATCATAGATTTGTATGAGAGAATGGGAAAAGTCAGAAAAGTGGATGCCTCTAAATCTGTTGATGAAGTAAGTATATATGCCAAAAAATCCATGGGGATGACAGGGTGGCAGGGTGCGTATTTCTGGCATTCCTCTGAGATGTGTGTGTGATTAGCCTGCTAATTAAGCATTGATGTTATTGCTCAGGGATGTTGTGGAACTCTTGATCTGACTCTTGAAGGACCAAGCAAGATGTGAATAACTTGAGGAAATTGATTTGTTCTGCTTGAGTGTGAGCTGGGCTAAACACATCTCCAGTGTTTCTGTGTTTAACTGGGTCTTGGCTTTTTCATTTTCATGAGGTTTTGCTCTTCTGAAGTAGTGCTGCTCTTCTGTCTGCTTCCCAAAATTGGTGCCAATTTCACTGTTAAAGAATTACTGTGAATGTTCTAAAAAAACCCTATATATTTTTAAAAGTACTGTCAAATACTGTTTATGTTGGTTTAATTTGGAGTAACTGTTTGATGAATGTTTCATAAAATTCTTCTTTATCGTTTTAGGTTTTTGAAAAAGTTGTACAAATTTTCGACAAAGAAGGCTAATTCCCAGCTTGAAACTTCATTTATACTTGTGCTTGAATCTTGCTTGAATAGCTGCTACTGCAGTCCACTCTTTGTAATTATTTTAAAAGATTTTTTTTTTATTTTTTTTCACATATCTAATGATAATTGGTAAAACAGTTGATTAGAAATGGATCTGTTTTATAAATAGGAAATCATTTCTTGTGGCTACAGTATACAAGTTTCAGGGTTCTCCATTAGTGCAAGTTCAGTTAATCACATGGCAGAATCACAGTTATTACATCTTTCTGAAGAAACTGTTTATTCTGTCACAGTTCTGTGTCTGTCATGGGCAGTCCTTCTTCCTTATTGCTGTACACCTATTTTCTTTTTAAGGATAAACTGAACAGCAGCATTAAGCAATGAAGGACCCATATAACTTGTTTTTCTTTGGATGCTTGGACCAAATTTAGCTTTTTTTTTTTTTTCCCCAAAGTGTAATTTTGCCCAAAATTCCCTTGTTTCCCCAGACCTGAGTTCTCTTAAGTCAAGCTACAGTTTGTGTGAGAATTTGTTTTAGCAGTTCTCAAAAAACTATTAAATATACTTTTCAGGAAAAGACATACAAAGTACTTTATGGAAAGTGGTGCTTCCTTATGACTCTGGATGTAAACTGTCTTGCAGATTCTTGGATGACACAGCCCTGGATTTTTTTCCTTGTTTTCATTTGCAAAAGATTAAGAAAGTCAGTTCAGTATTTCAATACTCATTTATTTTAAATGACAGTTATGTTCTTAACTACAGCATGGTCTTCACAAGATGGCAAAGCTCTTAAATAATGTACAGTAAGCAAAATCTTTTGACAGTTCTGTCTTTTGTAATGAGTGGAAGGGTTTTTCTCTATTATTATTGAAATACTGTGTTACCAAATGCTTTAAGGTTTGTTACCGGGGGAAATATTTTTATGGTTAAACTAGTGAATATGTTTCCCTAAAAATGTGTCATTTTAATAGCTGTTTGTTTGAGAAGTTTGTAAGTTATTGCACTTTTGTTACAATGTGGTCAGCTGAGGAGAAGATAATTGCAGAAAAAAGTTTCATTCCCTGAAACAGTCCTGCTTCCTTATGTTCTCTTGAATAAGCCAAGTGCAGTGAGCAGGAGGAGCTGGGGTGAGCAGGGAACTGGTTGAAACAACCTGATTGAAATGTTTGCACAGATGTGGTGCAATTTTGTCTTTTGTTTAAGCTTTTCTGTCCCCTGTGTAGTATGCATAGGTCTGAGGGGGGCCCAACCATGCATTCCTTTCGTGCCCTAAGCTTCCACTGATGGCCTGAAGATGAGAGTTTTAACTGATTTTAGTGCTAGAGTGGCTGTTCCTGCATGACCTGATGCTCTAATTGGTTTGTGATGTGCTAATTACACAGAATTGCAATTTGGAAATCCTGATGCTCAGCTTTTCTTTAGTCATGACTTTATTTAGTAAAAAGGTTTAAATTAAGCTTAGCTTTTAATTAGAATCAGATATGTCGGTTCTCATCCTGCAGTCAGGTTTGTATTTTCAGGTATTGTCTTGCTGAGGTTGTTGAGGCTGCTGGACTGGGGAAGAGATGAGTGCAGAAACAAGAGTAAACTGCAGTAGCTTTTCCAGTCTGGTAGGAGTTCAGTCAATAGACTGGCCACAAATAGCTGTTTACTGCTGCAGACTGTATGGACCATGACTGCCTTTGTGAGGGAGGCCAATGCTCTCACTTCATGAATTCCTCCTCAAAAAAAAAAAAAAAAAAAAAAAAGAAAGAATACCTGGAATTTAACTCTTACTGTATAAGTATGCTGACATGGATAGGATCCAGCGAAACTGCATGCTTTAACATGAAGGTTAGAATCAGGGTTTTTAAAAAAATACTTCAAACTGGATTCTTTAATCCAATTAAAAAGATTTAATTAACTCTTGCTTCTGAGTTATTGGTTTTTACAGCTTCTGTTCAGAATTTTCTCTCATTCTCTCATCATATACTTTTCTGTGTATTTAAGTGCTCAAACAAAAAAAAACCCTCTGAAGCAAGTGTTTTAGAAAAGCACCCAACAATGTTTTGGCAGTATTTAATTTGGAGTGGATTGTAATGTGTCTGTGCAAGGACTAGATTTTTTGTCATTTTATTTATTAAAGATGCCATTAAATGTGTTACCACTTCTTTCAAGATGGACTTACGATTGAAATAAAAATTAAAGGCAATATGCCAATGTGTTGTGTCCATTTAGCAGCAAAACTGTATAAAGAATTTGAGGACATTGAATAAACTTTGTTCTGTGGCTTAATGAGTGCTTGCCTTACAGTTATCTGTCACAAGGGATATTTTTCATATATATCCATCTATATAAAGTGAGTATTTATTAGAGTTAAATACTTCATGTGGCCACATGCATAGGTATGTGGATAAAAGTTCAGATTTCACCATCAAAACTGAAGCCCTGAAGATCCTTTTAGCCACAGGAGAAGATCAGGCTATTGCCTGTGGAATTGGTACCTTTTCTTGATTATACAGGTTTGTCAAATGACTGTGTTCATATAGGTGTGCAGTGATAATTCATTTGGCACACGTGTGAAAGAAAAGCTACTTGGAGTGGTCTCGGAAGCACAAACCTATTGTGCACCTGCTGTTGGAGACATTTTTGGTCTGTATTTCTCATGATTCCTTGCTCAATCAGCAGCTGACCTCCTGACTGCCATTCTGCTGGCTCTGCAGCACATGCCTACGTGCTGTACTCCAGGCTGTTCTTAAAGGAGATTGGCACAGCATCATATTTTCTATAAAAGAAACTGAGAGGCTGCCAGGCTCATTTTAAAGTAACCTGTTTTTTGTAAAAGTCTGTTACAAAAGAGGTTGTTTTGTCACATGTAGCTTCCCATCAAACAACCTATTGAACTTAAAATCATAAAATCATTTGGATTGAAAAAGACCTCTAAGATAGATCATTGAGTCCATCCCTTCCAACTTGAATCTTTACACTGGAAAGATTAGCAGAGCTGGTCTGAAAGGGGTGGGGAAAAGCAGGGGCTTTTTCAGTAGTGGTAGGTACCTTTCTGCTGGTAAATCTGCAGAGACTAAACTTGCTGAAACCTCACCCTGAAGCTGTAGCATCTCCTCCAGGGATGGACTGAAAGGGGTAAAGCTGCCCATGAGATTTGCACCTTTTGGACAGAGATTTTGAGTTAAGTCTCCCACTTTGGGAGTAGGAGCAAGCAGAGAAGACCATAAGCATGCACTTGAGGATTGCCTCAGTGTAAGATATCCCCCACTAGGAACAATTTGTCCTTAATAAGGAGAGCTGGCTCATGAGGGAGTGTTCTGAGGTCTTGTGGAAAATTCTGTGTCTTACAACAGTGGGGACATCTGTGTGCTGCTGCCCAGGCTGAACTGGGGAGAAGGGGAGAGTTAAATGGAAAAAATGCTCAATTCAAACTGGAGCTGCCAGCTGTCGTTACCGGTTGGCAGTTTCTGGCTGCCAGCATTTAGGAAAGTTGCAGCTTAGGGGATTACTTTCCTCCTCTGGTGTGAGGTTCAGTACTAGTTTGGTCCCTGTTGTGGCACAGATGTCTCTGAAGGCTATGATCTGTGAGAGCTCTGCTGGTCTTCTGCTCTGGGGGACATCAGTTGGCTCCTTGGCACAAGCAGGTTATTGCTTCAAGCTGTGGTGCAGCAGGACTTGGAGACCTGGGGCTGTGCCCTTACCACAGTTCACATATCCCAGGGTTAATGGCTGATAATGAAAACTGCGAGACAATGTGAAGAGGAATTGCCTGATCAGGTAACAAAGGAGACAAACCATTAGATAATATAAAAATATGAATATGTGGTTTCATATAGCAGCAGTGTGCACACTCTTGAGATCTGCAGACCTTTATAAGCCTTCCAGTGGAGACAGGGGAGCATGGAAGAATTTAATCTTGCATCTCTCTGATACTTTTCATGGACTGCTTAGTTTAAGATGGTGGGTTTCAGCCTGTGTATTTGTAGAGTATTTCTGTTAGTAACAATAGCTGTCTTTATTGAGTGTTCTAATCTGCTCAGCTGAGGTATGCTCTATCCTCTTTGCTTTCTGCCTTTTAATGCCTTTACCTTACCTTTCTGAATTGCAGATGCTCTTTGGCATAGGGAAGGGGGTGCTCTTGCCAATGTCTATGTGCCTTTCTAAATAAAGAAAACCTTTAAACCTTCATCTGGAGCAACCTGAACCCGTTTCTGACATGAACTTGGTACATAAGCTGTTACAAAACCGACATAAAGCGCATTGCTTTTTTTTTTTTTTTTTTTCCCAGCTGAAGGAAATCTCTGTGTAGTACCTCTGCTCTTTTCTCCTGTGTGAGTCAGATCAGCTGTCTGCCTTGCTTCAGCACAGTGCTTAGCAGCAGTTGCATGAGAAAACCTCCTCAGTCACAACCAGCAGTGACCAGTTGTGCATCAGTGGAGGCAAGTGAGATGGTTGAAGAGGGGAGGGAAGATGCTTAGAGAAGCTCAGTCAATTCTGCTTGTAAGACTTCAGCTTTAGATAAATACCTGTTCTACATGGCAGCAGTGCTTGTGGGGTCCAGCTATTTCATGGTTGTGCTGGATAGAAATTAATGCAAAAGCACTCCCTGCCTACAAGTTCCTCATCTCTCCTCGTTGAGTCTGCCACCTTTAAAGCCAGGGGTTGTGGAGACAGGAATTTTTGTTCAGGATAACACTACAGAAACTAAACTGGGCAGGATGAAGGCAACATGAGCCTTGCATGTGAAGTGTGAGACTCACAGTGCATTTTACTGTGGGCAGCAATGCCAGGCAGTTTTGTCGTCCTGGCTTAAAACTGCATTCAGACAGCAAAGCAGCAATTTTCTCTTCCCCCTCAAATGTTTGGCAGAAAGCTTGCTTTTGTCTAAAATGCTTCTTAAGCACTGTGTGAACCCTTCAGTCCTAAACCAAATACCAGTTTGAGTTGTGCTTTTTCTATCCAATTTACAAATAGGAGGGTTTGGTTTAGTTTCTTGTAATAACTGCTACAGTGAGACAACTCTTGGAAAATACAAGGCAGCATCCCAAAAGATATTATCTGCTTTACTCTGGAGGGCTTTTTAGCACAATGCTGTTTTTGTGTGGTAAGAAATGGCACAGATTGATGTGTCACTACTAAAGTGTGATGGGCTGGGTATTGTACATGAAAATGGTATCTTGGACAATTTCTGTTCTCAGCATGCACTTTTATTTAGTGCCAAGAGGTATGAAAAGAGATTTGGGGATAGAATTAGATCAAGTCTTAGGATTAAAGCTTAATCTATGGTGGAGGTCTTCAGGACTTTCAGGGTGTATGGAGGATGTAATATCTGGTGGTCCTCTCTCCTGACTGAGCAGAGGGCATCTCTTTAACTTTCTGTTCAGGGCATTACTACTGTTGTCTTCTTAAACCAGAACCAGCTGAAGTTCCCAGCCATGGTCACCAGGTATGCTGAGGTCTGCAGTATGTTATAACTGAAATACCTCTGTTCTGTCTGAATACCTTCTCCAGCCTCATTTGGATGTGATGGAAATCATCAAGGGGAGGGAGGACAGGCACAGTTAAAGCTGCTGCTGCTCCTCCTCATATTCTGCACACAAATTTTTATGAGGGTGAGATACTTTCTGGGAGCTGTAGTGGCTTCCTTACTTCCATTTTCTCTTCCAGGCCATGCATGCTGGATGCACAAGAGTTCCCAAGGTATAGCAGTATCTCCATACCCCAAGAGGGGTGGTAGCTGGGCTGTGGAAGAAACCCTTTGGGCAGAGAAGACAACAATAGCATGAAATATCCTGGGTGTATTTTTCAAATGAAAGTATAATCAGGAACCACTTTTTTGCTGGGTAATCAAAATGTCTGTGGAAAAGAAACAGGGATGATTTCACCATGTTCTTTCTAATTTAAAATTTTCTGTGGAAAGAAAGTGCATTTGACCACTTCCTTGCAACAGCAAGCACAGAGGTTTAAGTGCTGTTCCTGAAGCAAGCATTGCTTTTGGCTTACTATGTGTGACTCCTTGTGAAGCTTCCCTGGGCCCTTGGATGCTGCTCTTGCCAGCCAGAGCAGATTGCTTCCAGCAATAAACATCCCACAAAATTATGTATGTTCTTTAAGAAAAGTACCAAGATTTTCTGCTAATTGCAAAAATACATAATGGATGCTTTCAGCATCTGTTATTTATTCTCTAACCAGCTTTCATCCAAAAGTAACCTTTAAACAAACATTAAGATTGAGAAGGGTAACTGTTTCAATGTGTCACACGTTTCTACTCCCTCCAGATTAATGATGTTTGAAACGTGTGCTAAGAGTTGACTTTTAGTAAGAAGCAGAAGTTGTTTGTATCTCTAGCTCGGAGACGTTCACAATAAGGAGAAGGTAGTGCTTGGTGCCAGAGATGATGGATGTCTCTGTGCTCTTTTTTGGGAGCCAAAGCCCAGCAGAGAGGATTTTGCTCACATGACAGTTGCTTCGATGAACCACAAGGAGGGGTGCAAGGCTCGCGGAGAGCAGGAAGCAGCTTGGAAGTGGCGTTCATGGGATGCACAGTACTGCCCGTATATTGAAAGACCTGGATTTTAGTTTAAAAGCCTGAGCATTTTTAAAGGTGTAACTTAAAAAAAGAAATCCTTAAAAAGAAATAGATTTTTGATTATTTTTTGTTGCACTGAGATGGATCTGCTATATTGGTAACTTGACAACAGTCATTGCCATGCCTTTTTTTTTTCCCCCATTTTATTTAATTGTATCTAATGAGGACAACTTCATTATTTGGGCTGTTCTGTGCAACTACATTTGTGACAGCATGGACCAAAAGGTAACATAATGTTCTGAGATAATCTTGAGTGAGAGTTTGCCACTAGTGAAGGAGTTTGGTATGTGGTACCATGGCAGAGTATTCCTGGTGTCTCTCCATTCCTGAGTGCCTCAGAATTGAGGTCTGCCCTGGGATGGCAGAGGGGACACTAAAAGTGAAGCTTCTGGGAAGAGCTGAGTGGTAAGTACCTGACTCCCTTCCACAGGAAAATTTTAGAGAGAAAAGACAGTAGAAACACAGTCAAAACCTTAATTGCTTTGTCTGTTGCTAGATATTTTTTGTCAAAATCTTCTAGTTGCCCTTCTATCCTATTATTTCTTCCAAATGACTCTGATGGAAAAGCATGGACTAGTTTACTCTTCAGGCATAGCTGTGCAGATGCTACCCGAGTATCCTTCAGCAATAACAAGCCCATGCTTTCCCAAAAAGACCTCAGGGTAGGGGAATGGGAAGAGACAGAATGGGATTGGCATCTTGGCTAGTGCAGGGCAGAAATGAGAAGTGTGGAGGTGCCAGCAGGGTTAGACTTTGTTTTGACAACATTTTGTCCTGGGGCATGACCAGTAATTCTGACTGTGGGGCATGAGCAGGACTGGTACCAGCAGCCACCCCCTGGGCAGGCTCAGCATCTCTGCTGTTCCAGTGACATCTGGGTCTTGTGTCACTTCCCAGACAGGCAGCAGAGCAGTACTGCTGGGGGCTCAGCACTAAGGGATTTGTAGCCCCTTTGCAGCAGATCTATTCCTCTCTGCTTAGATGTGTTCCCATTTTCTAAGCAGCCTGTATTACAAACGGGGAGATCAATGTACAAAGGGACTCTCAAATTTGACAGAAGTACATCATTCATGTCTGGCAAAAGGAGAAACAGCCTTTGCAAAGAGCAACTGGTCAAATTTGACCAAACTGGCTCCTAGCTCACCACAGTTAACAGGACAAGGTTCCTTAAGGAGGGCAGGCTTACTGGGGTTTGGGAGAATTCACTGCATCTCTTCAAGGAGCTGGGAATCATTTGCCTCCCAAGTTAGTCCAGGTATTTAAGTCAGGATGTTAATTCTGCTGTTTTTCCAAAGGACTGAGAGGAGAGGTTTTTTTTCTTTTTCTGGGAAATTCA
The DNA here is from genome assembly GCA_024734555.1 of Trochalopteron elliotii. Taxonomy (NCBI): domain Eukaryota; kingdom Metazoa; phylum Chordata; class Aves; order Passeriformes; family Leiothrichidae; genus Trochalopteron; species Trochalopteron elliotii. The sequence continues at coordinate 1,435,669 of JANPWX010000399.1, forward strand.
TCCATGCAATTTTTAGAACACCTGCTGATGCTGGTAGAGAAGTGCCTCAAGAACAATTTATCATAGTTGTGGGCAGAATCTGAGAACCAAAACTAGCTTGGGTGTCCAGTTGTCCTTGAACGATGTGGTGTCTGTCAGTCTGCTGAAGTCCATCTGCTCTGCAGAATGAAAGCATAGATAATTTTGTTTCAGACGACATGTGTTTTTAAAAGTTAAAAACATCAGTTAATGAAAATGATAAGGCATAAGTGACATTAGCATTAATAATAATAATTAAAAGTCATAGCCTTAATTTCGAAAATTAGGGGGAAATTGATGCATCCATTAACTGACACTGTGACAGAGACTGCTCCAGAGAAGGGAGATTTTGGGTTTCTTTGGGAGAGCTGGTAGATTTCTGCTGTCTGAGCAGGCACAGGGTCGCCACAGCAGCTAATGAAGGTTGGAGGAGGCATATGAAGACCCTTAATTAGGTTGGTTATTATTCTTCCATCATGAGCAATTCATTAACTCCTGCCTTATCTACACTGCTGTGTCCTCCCTGAACTACACAGTCCCTTAACAATATGAGCTCAGGGGGTAAGGGGAAAAAGTGGGGAGATGAGAGCTCCCACAAACAGCAGAGGAGACGCTGGCTGGGAGGAAAAGTGTAAGGTCTTTGGGAAATACCCACATGTGAGAGTCCTTAGCACAAACGCTGATGTGCTGCTAATTGTTCTAATTGGTTCCAGCAGCGAACCCAGCCCAGATGGGTGAGGACAGGCATTTACTAACTGGGCTCCTACTGGTCCCCAGAAGTCAGTGTGGAATTGCTGACAGGATATCACATGCAGCGAAGAAAGTACTGGTCCTGTAGCCGCAGCTTTGGGATCCGGGGAAGGAGCAGAGGTGAGAGCTCTCGGTTTGGTTGTTACTGCATTAGTTTGCTCAGGGGTAAAGTTGCTGGATCCTTTCAGCTGTCTGAGGGGAAGGTGTTTTTGACAGTGCCAAGGATATTTGGCTGAGGAGCTCCCTTTCATAGAGTATTTTTGGAGGCAGAGTGGTCACTGGAGCCCAAAACCTTAGGATCCCTTAGGCAGAGGTCCCTATCAGGCTCAGGTCTTTCCCATGCTCCTGGTCCCTTTTCCCCAGCAGTAAATGCTCCAAAGGTCCCAAGTTGCTGAGCAATTTGATAACTGAGGAGTTACTTAAGGGGAGGGACTTTGGTGCCCCTAAACTTTCGTGACTGGAAAGCCTGCCAGGCACTCAGGGAGCATGAAATCCAGTTAGAAATCATCTGAAGCTTGGTTTTGGTTGTTTTTTGTCTTTTTTTTTTCCTCCTTCTTTTTTTTTTTTTGTTTTTTTTTTTTGGTTTGTTTCTTTCCAATAACCACAAGGAGTAGGAAAGATGGTTTGGGTTTTTTGCTCTTTTTAACTAGACTTGGGTTTCTGTATGATCTCTTGGAGCTTTATTTAAAGGAAAAAAAAAATCCTACCCAACTCCCTTTGACTCCAGTATTGAAAGCTTTAAGAAAGCACAGCTAGCTCTATTCAGTGGGAAAACTTCCCTTGCCATCTCTTTGCTGCTGGCTTTAAATTTAAATGGAGAAAATGAGTAAAAGATAACAGGTGAAAGAAATGCTGACGGTTAAATGAGTTACCACACACCTGTAACATGTCAGTGAACGTTGCTTGCTGGAGGAGCTGCCCTGGTTTATCAGACTGGTGGCAAGATCTGCCTGCTGTGCCCTGCCCACAGATCAGCAGCATGTGTGATGCTGAGGGGTTGGTCTTTTCTTGGCTCGGTTTTAACTCAGATCCAGCTCTAAATGTGCTGGATGAGTAAACCCCGACCCCTCCTCTGCAGGTGACAGAGGTGAGACAGAACGACCATGACCCACCAGCCCTGTTCTCTGTTTCATGTACAGCTGATGCCATTTTCCCTTTTCTGCTGCAAAAAAATGTTTTTAACACCTGAGAGGCATAAGACAAATGAGAACTGTCTGTCCCAGTGCAGAGATGCTGCTGTGGACCTGCTTGCTATTGCTGTGCCTGGCTGCAGTGAGAGACCCTCTGCTGCCCAGCAAACTTCTGGCCTTGCTCCTTTGTGCTTTTGTCTTGTGATGGTGTGAGCAGAGGAGGTGGGTTCTTTGTGTGCCTAGAACTGGGAGTCCATTAAAACATGGCTGTGTCTAATGGGTCAGTGGAAGGGAGGAATTCTGCTGCTGCTGGCAGTCAGCCTGACCCTGCCTTGTGTAGGGCACAATCAGGGTGGCGACAGGGCACCAGTGGACAAGCAGTACTGGGCTGTGTATTGTAGGTGTGAAGCCCTGTCTGGGGGGATGGGTTCACCAGGTGGGCATCCACGGGCACATGGGACCCCTGTCTGGGCTCTGTTCACCCCATCCCCACATACAGACACTGGTCCCCAAAACCTGCTTCTTTGGGGGTGACATTTCCAGCTTCCCACAAGGTCCCTGGGGGTGAAGTCACCACCAGCAAAGTTAAAAAGCCTTTCTGGAGGTGCAGAAAGCCCCAAGCTCTCCTATTATTTTAAAGAAGCTACCTCCCACGTGTGACCTTGGGTGTGTGTTGATGGGAGCCTGCCGCAAGGGTTTAGTCTGAAACCAAATCCCCTCTCCCTCTGCCTTTCTCCCCGAAATGGGAGCTGTCATCGTCCTGCTCAATCTTTTAAGTCGGCCTGAATGCTGATTGTCTCTCTTTACTTACTAAAAGGAAAGTGTCTGGGATGCTGCATGAGACTGCAGCTCTGTTTTAAGGTGTGCTGCCTCTTGTTCTGTGGTATTTGCCTGGTCTCCTCTCTTGTGACTTCAGTGAAGGTGCATTCCTGATGAAAGGTTTGTTTAAGTGAAAGTGGGGCAGATGGGAAAGCTCACAGGCCTGTGAACAAACCTGTTCTTGAGGCCACTGTGGTCTCTTAGAGTGGGCAGCTGTTGTCAGGGAGGGGAGGAATGACAGACACTTGGGTGGCTGCAGGTCCCCCATGCTCTGTGGGTGAGAGGAACCGTGGGGGTCACCCCTCTCCTCATGGGTGGGAGCATGGCTCTGGGGTGGATGAGGGTGAGGCAGGCAGAAACTGGGCTCTTGCTGCTCCCTGATAGAAAACACAATCATGAAACTGCTTGAAATATCCATCATAAGTAACAAACACACCAGCAGCTGCCAGGAGGCTTTTGGGGATGAACCAACATTGGGATATTCTCTGCTGAGGCCTGGCTTGAGAGCATTGGGCTGATTTGATGGGGAGATGATATATCCCAGGTAAAATATAATGCCTCTGACAAGGATGAAATAAGCTGTCACAGCAGGTACATTTCCCTGCTGAGTGTGGTCTTTTCCCTTTCTGGCCCCAGGTCCACAGCCTACTTGACAGGGCCATCTTTAACCCTGTCAATCAAAGTGCAGTGGAGAAGAGAAGGCAAACAGGAAGAGCATAGTGGAAGGGCAAGTTTGAGTGATCTGATGATGGGGTGGGGATGCAAATCATTGGAGCATGGGTGAAATGAATGGCTCCAGCAATGAAATTCTCAGTCTTTCAGTGAGCACAAGGAGGGAAAGACTGTCTGGCTCCAGGACAATACCTGGTGACTTGTGTAGAGGAAGAGCTCTGGCACCAACCAATGCATGAGGCTGATGAGAAGTGATCTGGGCAGGTCATTCAGAAAATCTGGTTTGCTGGCCTGGGAAGGACATAATCACCTTGGGCTGATGTTATCTGGGAGGCTGTGTTGAGGAGGAGGCAGTGAAATGGGCAGGCAAGCAGGAGCCTCTGGCTCAAAGTCAAGCCTTGAGGTCCCAGGGAAGGGGTGATGCTGGTGGGAGAGGGAATTTGAGTCACCTGTGCTGTGGATGGATGCAAGACATTGGAGGAGCTGGCTGGGATGAGCCTTTTTTAAGCTGGTTTGACTTTATCTATGTCCTTTCTGATGCTTGGTGCAATAGTTTTCAGTTCTGTTTCTAAGCATGTTGTTTTGATCTGGTTGGTAACTTGAGTCTCCCTCCCCCAAAGTGAAATTTCATCAAAATCTGTAATTTTAAAGAAAATTTTTAATTTTTAACTGCATGTACACCTTTGAAACCAGAGGTTAACATAGCACAGATCTTGGCTGGGAACAGGTGAGGCTCTGGACATCACTGTGTCCCATCACAGGATCCAAATCCTACAAGATCCCAAAATGTGGACCTCAGTAGGAACTAGGCATCTAGCCCCTGACTGGGGGAGCTGAAGTGGCTTTTCCAAAGGTCCTGGGGCACAAAAGGTAAAAACCTCCAAATGTCCCAGCCAACGTTAAAGCATCAAAACATCTTGTCTCCTCCTTAGCCTGCATTAACAGGCAACGAACTCATGGTTCCTATTAGCACAAAACCTTGTTCATATTGTCTGGTTTAATACTGAAATTGGTGTCTTTCTAAGTTAATCACAAAAAGCTCTTGGTTTATTATTATTTTCAATGACATCCTTATTTTCATATGACAACGTCATGAATAGGAGGGGCCTGCTGAATAAACAGCTATTGCCTTTGTGAAGAGATTATGTTTTGTTGTACTTGCAAAAATTACTTCTGCTGCCATGTGTTGCCCTTTAAAAGCTTAAAGAATAATAAATGAGCAAGAATGAGCATCTCAGATACAGTGCCTGTTTGCAAGGAAAAGTCAGGTTTGGTATTGTGTGCGTCGTTCAATTTATTTTACGTTAATTTGATCTTTTTCTTTTTTATTTTGGTATAGCCTGATTAGTTCCACATGTTTTCCCCTACGGATTGGACAGTAAAACTGGTTGTCTGAATCATCAACAAGATAAATAATTGGCAAATTCAAGGTATCATCTCCTAAATCATCCCACAGTTGCTCGTGGCCCTCACAGAGCTCGGTTGCTTTTGCGCTGGAGTCAGCGGTTCAGTCCCCAGCCTGGGCTTTCACTGGCCCCAGGAGCCCAACAAACCTCTGATTACAGAGCCTCACATCGGCTTGTCTTGGCACATCTGCTGGAAGAACATGGGGAGCCCCTGGGATCCTGTGCTCAGGGCTGGTATTTACAGCCAGGGCGGAGGAGCCTTCCCAAAAAGGGCACCCTGGAGTGCACACCTGGCAGCTGTGCCACCCCCCTGCACAGGGCTGGGGCCATGTCCTGCCTGGAGGTGCTGGGGTGTCTTCTTCTCACTGGGTTTCCTGAGCCTATAGCTCAGGAGGTGCTGACCTGTCACCCAGGGGTGCCTGGGGATGCCACACTGATTTCTGTGATTTAACATGCTGATCCTGAAATGGACCATCTCAGCATCCTTATCTCCTCCAACTGCAAATATCAGTCCCAGATCCAGCTGGTGTAAACACAGCCCCACTCGTGGATCCTGCAGAGTAGCCATGAGATAGAAAATGAGAACATGAATACAGCCCCTGGGCTCCAGCCATGTGAGAGATTTGAGATGGACTCATAGCTGCTTCTTCATATGTGGTGGTTGTCTGGAAGCGTGAATCCCTCTACTTGAGTAAGAGAGATGTTGGACTTCTGTTCTTCTGTCCCTGTGGATTATTTCTGGCTTGGATTGTTTTTTTAAGTGGTGCCACTTGTGTCTAGTGGAAATCATATCCAAAGTGTAACCCCACCACCTTTGGAGAAGTTGTACTGCTGTCCTGGGAATGTTAAAGGAGCTGAACTGGATGGTCCCTTGTCTGGATATGTTGTTTTTATTGGTTTATTTTGGGGGATGGAATATGATTGCATTTTAAAATGAAAGAAAGTGCCAAAAGCAGAATGAGAGACAGCTCAGTGGTGATCTCTGAGCTTAAGGAAAAACAGTGTAAATCTGGAACAGGCCTGTAAGTCTTCAGAGTGGGCTCCAGGCTTCTTAGCAGCAGAGTCACCATTTCTGCTGAACTGGAAAAATAAAGCAGCCCAAATGCCTCTCGTGAGAGGTCCAGGCCCCTTGGCTCGAGTCAGGCGTGTTTGGAGCAAACCTGATGCCTTCAAGGGGAAGGCACTGGAGCCCCAGGGAGACCACTGGGGATGCTGGGCATGGGGGATGCAGAGGCCTCCCCTCCTTTGGATGGTGTTGAGGAATTAAAGGAAGTGAAGCCGAAGGAGAATGAGTGGATTGTGCTTTGCTGGAAAAAAAGGTCACCTTAACACACTGCAATGTGTGACTGTGACACCTGTGAAAGCTAAATCAGCTCATTGAGTTGAAGCTGAGCAAAGCTCTGCACTTTTGTGTACGTATCCCCATCAGGAATTCAGCTACCTTGCCTTTGGTGGTTGCAGTTTTGATCATGGGTATCCAGAGCCCACTCAGGTCCTCCTTTGGCAGGTGCTGGCTTGCATGCTGGGTGCAGGCACTGCTGACAGTGTGGACACCTGCTTGAACTGGGGATGTGACCCAGATCTTGTGAGGCTGCTAAGCAGGATCCAGAGCATTGTCCTCTGTAATGCTTACATTATCCCAATTAAAACAATGATGAGAAACCCAATGGGCATTTTCCTGCAGGGACTAACCTCTAGTCTGTGGTGGTCTGTCTTTGGTCCTCTCCTTGCTTCCCTTGTTTTTCCAGGAAGCAAATTGATTGTGCAGCTGAGAGCTTTACTTTTTGTAGGTCTTGCTTTCTTTTTAACTACTAGGATCTTTCTGCTTGGGGAATAGTTTCCTAAGAGAACACACTCTGTGTCCATGTACAGCACATACCATGGAGTGTCAGCATGGGGCTGGGGAGCTTCACCCCAGTTCTGGAGTTGTCTGGGTGCTCCCAAGAGCTCATCAGCCACTCTGTGCCAGGGGAAAGGAGCTCAGCCAGCCCCTTTCATGGATGTTTCCCATGCAAATGATGAACTACCCTGGCAAGACAAGTTGGAGACAGGCAGGAAATCTCCTTTTCTTCCCTTATCATCATCTTATACTTAATATAAGCTTTCTTCCTTCTCCCCACCCTCTTAGCATTTGAATTTAGGTCTAGCTTTTCAAGAAAACAGCTCTCCTTTCTATTGGCTGCATAGAATCTTCTCATTCTCCTATTCCAGCTCAGGAAAAAATGGAAGGCTTCACACTCTTCTTTTGGGTCTAGAAGGTCCCTTCATGTACAGTGAATATTTGGTGGTGCAGAAGAGTAAAAAAGCAGCAGAGGACTGGAACAAGCAATTTGGCAGTCAGTGTAACTGGCTGGCTTGAATTATGTGTTAAAGTTTTGCCAGTTGTCAGTGTGTTGAGCATTTTGTATCATTATGAGATTTTAGGAGTCCCAATGCAGATTTTCTATATTTTGTTGTCTTAGATTTGTGTGGTTTTTCTCTTGTAGAAAGAAAACTTGCCCAGCAATTTGCTGCACACATTTATGCCCTTTTTTTTTTAGTGTACAGTGGAAACAAGCATCTGAAATCATTCTTCTCTTTCTGACAGCAACATCTGTAAAACCTTAATGCTGGAAGGAGGCAGGAACCAAGAGATTTATAACCCCCTGCCGAAATATTGGAACGACCTTATTTCCCAGCAATTAGCTTTGCTCAAAACATTTTTGTTTCCTATTAGAAGCAATCTACTAACGTTTACATTGATGTGTTTAATACTTGTTGGCCATCCTTGAATTCCAGCAGGTAAGACAGGAGTAGAGGGAAGGAATATGCTTTGTAAACCGTGAGAGTGTTTGTGTTGCATTGTATGTTGTCTGTGTTGATGGTGGTGAAAACATCCATCGTGCTCTGCTCCAGAAGGGGAATGACATCGTTTGGGAAAGGGAAGAGATCTGGTGTTGGGCCAAAGCTTCTCTACCACTGCAGCACATCAGGACCAGCTCCAGCAATTGCTGGAGAATGGATCTTGATTCAGCTGCAATCCCTGAAGAGTGGGGAGGTGAGGAAAGAAGAGGAAGGAGAAGCACCTTCATGCAAGATGGTGTAGGAATGAGTAAAGTCAAATGGTGAGGAGTTAGGTTAAGGAATGGGTGAATGAATGGATCATTCCCCTTCTTCAGTGGATGAATTGATCTCCAGCAGAGACAGCAGTTCCTGAGACCTCTCTAAGGCCATCAGCAAGAAGTAGATTTTTGACTAGGTGGCCGAGTTTGGGTTTGTTGTGGGTTTTGTTTGTTTTGGTTTAGTTTGGTTTTTGTGTGTTTTTTTTTTGTTTGTTTGTTGTTTTTTGAGGGTTTTTTTAGGCTGTTGAGAGCATGATGTAATGGGATGGGACTGAGAATCAGATATTTGAGTTGCAACATGAGGAAAGCCTTGTGTCTGAACTCATTGATAGCCTGGGTTGGAAGTGGTGGCAAATACTGTGGCAGTATTGTTTTGTAGGACCAGGGGAAAGAAATGCCTATTTCCTCCTTGGCTTTGAGATCAGGAAGATTAATATGTATCTAGATGAGGTCCTGACTGGATCTGAAAAAGATAAATTGTTTAATTGTTGAAAAATGCAATTTTAGGGATGTTGAAACAAAGTTGAACTTGAAATATTGGGGATGTTTAAGGACAGTGTCTTGTGTCTTTGTTTTGAAATTAATGTGCCTTGAAAATGGAAAGAACATAAAAATTACAATTTAGGATATTGTTAACTGGCTGTGGGATGTCCCTCTGAGGGGCAGCATGGAAGAGAAGATTCTTGGGGAAATGCCATAGCCCTGCAGGTGATGGATGATCACCCTTGGCATTCCACAGGCTTTTGTTGTCTTTGCTTTCTGGAGGTTTCCTTCACCATGAGATATCATTTTAGAAGTTTGCTCCAGGATGGGGTGGCAGATGGTGTCAACTCAATTTTGATGAAGTCATAGATGATTCACTCACTTTGGCTGAAAATGAGTTTTTCCTGGCCCAGTTGCTCTTCCAGCTATGCCCCAGTTCCCCATCCCTTAGGCTATGTGGTTGTAAGTGTTTTATAAGGCTGAGTGTTTAGCTGGATGCCCAAATGATTTGGGTTCAAAACTAATCCCTTTTAGGGGTGTGGCAGTGAACTGTAGCCTGGAGCTGCAGGAGTTTGGGATGGTAACTTCTCAGTCTGCTTCTGCTTTGGGAGCCAAGGCTTTGGAGAGTTGTATGTGAATATTCCATCATTCAGATGATCTCCCTCCATAAATCATCCAGATGGCCAATCCTCAGTCATGGATCTATTGAGATAAGTACTTTCTAGCACAACTAGAGGTGACAAGGGTCTTTTGACAGCCTTGGGGAGCAAAGATGTGTGCCCCAAAGAGACAACCTGCCCCTTCTACCTCACCCTTGGGACACTGGTTGGGTTCTCAGTGGGGTTTGGGACACCTCTGCTGCGTCTGACTGGGGTGGGGGTGAGGGTTGATCTCTCTCTTTGTGGTATCACATCCAAGTCCACCTGGTTTCTTAGTCTTCATGGATGGGTGGAGCATGAAAATGCAGGCTGAGGACTGAGACATGAAACCTCCACTGATGTGTGGAGATGTCAGGGGCTGAGATGCACCCACTCTCCTGCTCTTTGCCACAGCCTGCTGCAGAGGGAAGGTGCTGCTGTCAGTCATCAGCCTGTCTCACTCCAGGCATTCCTGGCACAAGTCTCTTCAGGTTTGGCTCTGTGCACAGACTGGTAATTCCTTCTGCAAGGAGTTTATTTGTCTTTGCTTTTTCTTTCTGAGAGGCTGGACCAACCCCCTGCTCCTCATCCTCCCCTTCTGAGACACAGCCTGAAAAATTATCCTTCTCTTCAGCTGCAGACAGAGTCCCTGGCACATGCCTTGGGCTGTCCTGGACAATCCCTGCCCAGCAAGCTCCCTGCAGCAGCAAAACTTATTTAAGCACCAGTAGGAGGAACACTATGGCTGAAGACCAACTGGGAGAAGGAAGACTGTTCAGGAATCCTGTTGGTTTCCCCCAGCAAAGGATAAACTGGCCATCAACTTATGCTCTGAGCATCAGAAGGTGAAGGGCTGGAGCAAATTAAAGTAGGATCCAGTGAGAGGCAAAAACTCAAGTGAGTTTTATGGTAGAAGTTGGTGCTTCTCTGAAAGGGACAAGTTGCCTTAAGAGCCTCTTTAATAAAACTTTCCCTGTGGAATTATTTCCATAATATCTACCCCACACAGACTACTTGTCCCCTTAAACAGTGTTGTGGGTAGGGGAGCACCAGGGAGAATTTTTCCCTCCTTACCAGGTTTGTAGATTCCCTTTCATCCCCCAGACTGTGAACATTGTACCTGTGCTGTGCTGCTGGTACTGCAAGGGCAGTGGGAGGACCAAGCCAAGGTTGGATTGGACTCTGGCAGCTTGTTTGGTTTGGATCTTGTTCTCAGAGCTTCATCTGGTCACAAGGGATGTGCAGCTGGGAGAAAGGATGCAAACTGCTCCCCACTCTGAAATAGCTGGAGGTATTTGGGGAAGATGATGTGTTCATCTCACACATGGCACCAAGGACTCATCCCATGCAGAACTGTTCTGCTTGCAGCTGGCCTGGGACAGCTTCCATATGTTCCCCCTTGAAATGGAGGGTGCCCTGCCTTTCTCCTCATCTGCTGGACAAAGAGGCTTTTCAGCTCTCTCTCAGTGGAGATGCCTTAATTCAGCTGGATATTTTAACTGAAGGATGTTTCTCTGTGCTTTGGGTGTTCTTTTGTGCCAGAAATTGTCACAATGTGTGGGAAAGTCCCCTTTCCCTTTTCCTGAAGGACAGGTTTCTTTTCACCTCCCAGCTGCTGGCAGGCTCAGCACACAGATTTATTTAGGGCCAGGGATGTGTGTGTACATGTGAGTTTTTGTTGGTTTTCTTTTTTGAAAGTACAATGTTGTGGCGGCTGACAGCTAATCCTAAATTTGGGATACCTGACATGGAAATGAGAAAACAAACCTTCCTGCACTTAAAATGAGTGACAGCCCAGGTTTGGCCCCAGCAACCTTCAGAACTGGTTTGACCTTGCAACCAGATCTCCTGGGCTGACTGACAGCTTTTTACAGCAGCATTAGGGCTGAGCTGACCTTGTTTATCTGGGGATTCACCTGGGAGACAGCAGACATGTCCAGGGATATTAAGTCTCAAGCAGAAAATGTTTGCTCAGGTATTAGGGGGAGAGTTAATTTAGACTGAATACCTCCTATGTGGCACCAGGCACTGCTCTGAGGGACACTGTGCCCCCTGGCTGATGACAGTTGGTTTAAACTTTCTTTACAAAGTGGAATCTTCTTTGAGTGGAGCAATGCAGAGCCCTTCAACTTACTCTGAATTTCCTTTCACATTTAATGTTTTTGGGGTTTTGGTAAAACAGGGCCCAGGTGAAGGTGCAGGTTGATTTTTCTGCAAAGAGGTCTTACAGCTGGCACCAAAAATGCGTTAGACCACATGGACTCACTTTTGTTTTATAAAATATGACATGTGTGAGCTGGCATCTGTGTCCTTCCTCTCCTGCAGTGACTCAGGAAAAGGCTAAGGATAGCAGTTCTTCATTTTTGCTTGTGCAGACCCAGAAGGAGATGATCAAGCTTTGGAGCTGCCTTTCTCCTGCACCCTGAGGATGGGCAGAAGAGGAGCACCCTGCAGATGGTTCTCTGCTCTGTCTGCCCCATCTACACATTTGGGAGCATCCAAGGGATGCTGCCTGAAGCCTGATCCATGGTGTCATCTGAGGAACTAAGCCATCCCAGCAGAATGATTCCATCTGCTGTGTCATTTGTTGCAGCCTTTGATTTCCAGCAGCACACATGTGCCCTGGGCAGGTGGTACAGCCCTCCTGCAGAGACTCTGGGTGCAGGCAAGATGATTCCAGATGCAGAGATATCTTGGGATTTAAATTTTTAAAAATTATTTCTTTGGGCTTCCTGGCAGCTAACAGCCCTCAATGTGTGAATGAGTGCATGGGTGGTCCTGGCTGTGTCCCACCCCTCAGGAGCAAGGAGCATTGCTGTTCCCTGGGGTCAGGCAGGCACCTTCACTGCTGAGATTCTCCAGGTTTCCCTCTCCTGCTTTTTATGATGAATCACAACCAATCCCTCCTTTTCAGATTCCTCTGACAAGTTTCTTCTTCTCCTTCACTTTTCAAGAGTGAAGGTTTCATGTGCTGGCATCCCTCACGTGGATGTCAGGTCTCTGCTGGATGGGGTTGGGCTCATGGCAGAGAGTGGCTTGGGGGGAAATCTGGGCTGATTTTTGGTAACAACGCAGATGTCCATGGTGTGATATCCTTTGCAAATGGAACCTTTCCCTGGTGTTGTAGGGAAGATTTTATTCACTTACGTCTCTTCCCATTTTCCTTGCTGGTATTCCCTGGTATCACCCCCTGCATTTTTTCTGCTCAGGTTTCACCTCAGCCCTCCCTCTCCCCTCACACATGCTTGTTTGGGAATGTTGGAGTAATTGTTTGCTCACCATATAGCACATTTCCACCTTGGCATTGGATTTTTGGTCCCCAGCCAAGGTAAGTTAAAATGCCTGTCTAGTGTGAGAGAAGACAACCTTGTCAGGATTCCCCATAAGCAGCAGAAGCTGAAATCTTCAGGGAGAAAGGCTTTAAAGCAGATTCTTTTGCTGTTTGTGGAGGCAAGGCATGCTTTTCTTTGACTGTCACAGTTCCACAAAAATGTTGAGACCAGATAGGACAATTAAAAATCCCTCATTGTAGGCTTTATTCAAATATCATGTGTTGTGCTTAAGTGTAAAGTCAGCTGCTGCTCTAAGGGACAGCCAGCAGCCAGCCATGGATTCTCCTGTCTGTGCACCACACCAGAGCTGTGTCACTTTCCTCTGTATTGTTTCTGTCTAGCCCAGGGTCTCAGGTCCCCACGGAGCCTCCCCTGAGGGCCCCAGTGTCCCCAAGGTAGAGATGGGAAGGAGGCACACATGAAAAGCTGCCAAGGACGAGTAGGATGTAGTGGTGCATCCCACAACTGGAGAAAGAGCAAGAAGCTCACTGGGTTATGCAAGGACCCCAAATCCTGAATATTTATTTCCCTTCCTGACCCACCCTGCTTGGCCTTCCACTTCATCAGGTTCTGGCAGGTCTCTAAAGGCAGAGAGTTCACATGAACAGGAAAGGACCTTCAACCAACCTGGGAAGGATGTCCATACCAGCTGGTGTTCCTACATCTTGCTCCTGGGAACTGGTGGGAAAACAAAAGCTGAAAAGTGCCCTCTAGATTTGTGGATCCTCAGCACAGCAGAAGCACTGCTGTTGGTCCCTCTTTTACCAGTCCACCCTCAGTAACGGGTCCAGCAAAGAGGGGAAGCATTGCAGCAGTTTGGCCTGGAGGGCTGGAAATGTGGCTGCTGCAGTGTGAAGCCTCCCTGTGCTGGGGGAGGCTGAGATCCTGCTGCTGAGCTATTTATTTAAGAAAAAAAATATTATCATTTCAGGCGTTGGCAGCATGGGGTGTATCAGCCATTGTATCAAAGATGTGGTTTTAATGCACTTTCCTCTGCTTAAATGCTATTTGCCTTCTCCTTCAGGCAATTGAATTTAAGAAAACTCTGGTTGCCCAGGTTTTGTTGAACAAATTGGTCCCTGCACACACAATTCCCAGGAGGAGCCAGCTCTGCAGAAACTCTGGGAGCTGTCACTTCAGTGCATGGCTGGGATGGGCTGAACGGATTACCCAGCTCTGCATCGTCTGCTCTTTTTATCTGTCTCAAAGCAATGGGAAGCCAGGAATAACCCCTCGGGGTTCCTCTGAGCCTGGCAGTTTCTGGAGCCCGGGGTCAGATGACTGTTATTGTAGCTAAAGGTGTTTAACCCCAATTGATTTTGACAAGCCCTATTAGCGAATCCCACAATTACTTATTGGGTTTGGAGAGGAACGTTGTCGATTTAAGGCTGGATGTTCTAACCTGAGGGCTGCTGACAGGATGCCCTAGGTACCAAACTGTTTCTGCCAGAATCGATGGAAAAACTCCCCGTCAATCTTTGGGGCCAAATTCTAGCCCTTCCCCAGAGTCCAGCAGCTCTCAGGGGTATCAGAGTCAGCCCTAAAAGTCAACTGGTTGGAATGAGAGGTATGAAGTCTCCTACTCTGCAAAGTACAGAGCATCCCTGGGTTGGGCTTCAATGAGCCTTGTTTGTAGCACAGCTGCCCACATCCCAGCCCTGGGGAACCCTGCAGGAGCCATGGGACTGGTGCAAAGCCTAGGAAAGTCCCTGGGAAGCTGCCCAGAACAGGCTGAGGATTGTTTCTGTTCCCCTGAAAAGCTGACCTGTCCCCCAGCTTGATCTGAACTCGTGGAGAAGGGAGATTAGGGTGTTTGGTACCTGTGGCTGCATGAGCAGAGGGAGCCTGCTCAGCATCTCTGCATGCTCGGATCCAATGTTTATCCCATGGGATTGAGTTCAGAGCCCCCAAGCCCTGCAGGCTGGAGCCGCTGCTGGGCAGGCAGAGAAACTGCCTGGAGACTTGTGTCTGTGAGAAATATCAAGTGATGAGTTCTCTGAGGCTCATATCCCAAAGACGCCTGAGATCATTTGGATGTGAATGGGAGTTATGTGCCTAAGTAATCTCAGAGGATCTGGGTTTAACAGCATTGCTGGATTTCTTTCCTTTTCTTTTTTATAATGCAGCAGCTGGGGAAATAAAAGCATGATCTAAACAAGGAAATCATTGCATTAGCCCAATATTTTAACGAAGCATTATTGCTCTGCAGGTCAGGTGTAGGGTGTTTGTAGGTGCCAGGCAGCAGCCTGCTTGTCACCCATCCCCGGGCAGAGAAATGTGACTGTCACACGTGCAGAGGCAGTTTAGCCCAGAAATTGCTTTCGGGCAGCAGAGCAAGCAGCCTCTTGGAAGCCCTGCAAGTTTCACACTTGCTTTTTCTTCTCGGTTGCTTGGGGAGAGGAGTGACCCTCTCAGGGAAAACAAACAGGCATCGCCTGCCCGGCCGCGGCTGGAGCGAGCGCCTGGAGCTGCCGTGAGACTGCGCCGAGTTCTCCTGGGGGTTTTGTAACAAACACCTTGTAAAACGCAAATATTTGAATAGCGACGTTCACGGCTAATGCGCCAGGTCGAGGAACAACTGCTTATGCTTTTTGCTTTTTGTTTGAAACTTAAAGGGTGAACTTAAGGATTTTCCAGAGACAAAAGCATTGAATACACTATTTACATACTCATCCTGCAGTTAGTGGACAGGATTATGAGCCATTTATTTAACAAAGAGACTCTAGTTAATCAGCAGTCTATTTGTTGTTTCTTCATAATTTGGCAGTAATTCATAACCATGTCTTGTTTCTCATTATGGGCACAATTGCACTAAGTGTGCTTGCTCCCCATGTACCATCTCTGAATTTTATTTTCCCTTTGAAAATTGCTCATATTCTTAAATAAAGGATCATATTTAAATGGAAAATATTTATTTCAGATGATTGCTTTCAAAAGAACCAGTTCCTTGCCCTGTTTTGGGTCATTAAATGATTTTCTTTGTTTTATTGCAGGCTTTTTTAGCTCAGCCTCTGGAAACCTGGGCAACAGAGGAGGTGGCTGTAGGTGTTGGAAAACACTTGGGGTCAACTCTGGTCATGGATGTAATTGGGTCGAGTCACTGAATGCCTAAAGGTATGGAGGATTTTTATGCTGATTTTAAGGCTATTATTAGTTATAATTAATAACTAGTATAATTAATAATTAGTTATAGTTATCTGGCAATATGTATCTGGTCTCTCTGCCTACCTCTGGGGTGTGAAGAAAGGCTGAAGCTGCTGTGCTTCTCCCAGCCTGCTCTTGACTCTGGTGGGGTCCAAGCCTGGCTGAAGGGACTCCAGACTGGAGTTTGACTTCTAACCCAGGAGATCCCATGCCCCAACCTGCTTGGCTGCCATCGTGGTTTTCACCTGGAGGTCCTGAACCACCGATGTGTTTTTATCCCTCCTCGGGCTCAGAAGTCATTCCTCCTTCTCCAGGTGCTTGTCTGACCTCAGGACTCTCGATTTCCAGTTGTGTGAGGAGAATGGGGCTCTTTGCCTGCTCCCACTGCCAGGCAGAGAGCTGCAGGAGCAGCATGGCCGGGGAGCCATTCCTGGGGTGCTCAGTGCCAGCATGAATCAGGCCATAGTGACCTGCAAAGCCTTGTCCTAAGCATTGTCTCTTCTCCCACCAACTGCAATATTCAGGGGAATGCTGATATCAATGAGAACTCTTGGTGATGGCTGGGACAGAAACAAATTACTTTCCCACTAGGAAAAGGCCATCTGTGAAATTTCATGGACAGTTTCCCCCACTTGTTAAACACCCCCTTCACTTGGTTTCTTTTTCTTTTTTTTTTTTTTTAATTTTATTATCATTTTTTTATGTGTGTAATTGCATGTCAGACCAAGTGCACTCAGAATGCGAGCAGGGTCTGATACAAGGAGGGTGAAATGAGATAATCCATGTTTTCATCATCCATAGGCCTCTCTTTTCACGGGCCGTGGGCCGTACTTTATTAGGCTGAGCAGCTCTGGGCCTGCAAGAAAGAGGAGCCCTTTCTCATCCCGATGAGAATAGTGCAGTGAATGGATTCCAAGTGTTTACTCAGCATTTGTCTCGTGGTTTATCAAAGGAATGAGGAGGAGGTGCCGACAGACCTTTTGTCCTGCTGATGTGTTATGACAATGTTCCATGAATATGCAGAATGGCAGAAGGGATTAGAGCCAGTACAATTCCCCTCCGGCGCTCTTTTTTTCTTTTTCTGCCCTTTTTTTTTTTTTTTTTTTTTTTTTGCCTGGGATGTTCAGGGGTTTAAGAGTGACCTGCTCACAGTCAGGGCACTAAACATCAGATTTTCCTGCAGATAGGGGTGTAAAAATCCCACACTTGTCCAAAGCTGTTAGCATCTGACTTGAAGGTTGGGCTGTCTTAGTCACTCGCTGCTCTTTATGAAATTTTGGCTGGCAGGAACTGCCTGGCTGAAAGCTTTGTGTTTTGGGAGACATGGAGATATTTGGGCATAATTAAAACTTGAGTCAATCAGTGACACGTGAAGCCCAGGGCTGGTGGGGATGTGACCACTGCTCTCTGTTGGTGTAGGCTGGCAATGGTACCTGCTGTGTTGTTTCCCAGAGTCCTGGCCCAGGAGTTTGGGCATGATTCAACAAACAGTGCTGACATCAGGCATCTTCATGTGATGTTTTGGATGGACAGGGTAATGAGATAACCCTTGTACACACCTGTGAGGTGATGATTATCTCTATTTTCAGTATGGGGTACAGTGGGAGCAGACACATTGTTCCACAGGTGTAAATGCAAACTTTGGTGTTTCTGACTCCTCATCTCGAGGTTATTGCTGAGCCATGGCCAGAAGCTCTCTGCTGGTAGAAAGGTTTTTAGGTGCAATTATGCAAAGATGTCCCGTAGAAGAAATACTCTCCATTGGTTTCCTACATCCCAAGAATCTTTTCTGCCCTGCTCCTTAAATGGAGTGGCAGGGAGTTCCTCAGATACATAAGGAGAATGGTGACGTTGGGTCCATGTCGGGTCTTATCCTGGGAGGAAGGGTGTTGGACATGCTCAGCACTGGTCTGATTTTTCTCTTGCTGAAGCCAACACACCAAAGCACTGCTGAGAGCTGTTAAATCCACCTGAAATCTCCCCTAGCCCAGCCAGAAGGTTGAAACCAGCCTGTTTCACTCTTGCCACATACATGTAAAGTGGTTGTTCTGGCCCTTCTGGTACCCTTCTGGTCCTACCTTTCTGTTTGGGATTTTGGTTTCTCTGTGGAGTGTCTGGAAGACATTTGGTCTGAATCAGAAGAGGTGGGCTGTAGTCTGCTCTCTCTCATTGAGCCTGTGGGAATCACCCTGCCTGTGGTGACCACATCTGCTGTGGGGACATCCAGTGAAGGCCATTGAGGAGAAATTGCTATCATATTCTCCTGTACAGGGATATTTGAGCAGTGATGCTCTGGAGGTCATCAAGGACACCAGGCTGCTCTGCTCCTGTCCCCTTGGAATATGTGCTGTGCAGGGCTGAGCTCTGGATCCTGCACAGAGCATCTCATGGCAGGCTTAACTTGTGGCTGCTGTTGCCACTGTTTTTCTTCCCTGGAATGGGGGAGTTTCTTCACAAGCATCAACCTGAACAAGGCCTGTGAGACCCTCTGTGGCATCGAGTTTCTGTTTGCAGAAGGAAGCATTTGCTGAGCAGAGGGCTGGCAGGTTTGTAATTTGAGTGTGTGTTGGGGAAAAAAGGAAGAGGCAGAGCCTCCTTGCAAGTCCTGGCACCAGCTGTGCAGAGGTACCTCCTTCTGCTGTGGCATGTTTGTTCTCCTTGCTGCAGTCCCTCTCCACCCACCTGGGAACACAAGCAATTATTAGGTTAATGGATTTTGGTGCAGTGATCCCAAGCCCAGCTCTTGGCTGGTTGGTCCTGTGACAGCAGCTGGCAGAGGCTCCTGCTGATGGAGGATGTGTGCTCTGATTTGCTCCCTGGGGACATTCTTGAGTGGTCTGTGAGGAAAAAGTGACTTCCTATCTCCAGAGGCCACGGACCATGGTCCAGCCAGTGCTGACATCCCTTCTGTGGGGCTGGCTCAGCACTGGGGTGTGTCCATGATGCAGCTGATATGAGGGACCCAAGGCACCTCAGCCTTAGCTCTTAGGCCAGCCAAATTCTGGAGACTGGATTAAAAGGAAAAGAGAGCATTTTACCCCATCTGCCAGCTCTCGCCATCAGCAACAGATGATCTACCTTTGATCTCTGTGCACAAAGGACCACAGTTTTCAGGTTATCCTTTGCAATCTGGACTCCTCTGTTGTGTAAGGAGTAAAGAAACCAAAACAACTAAATGGGAACAAATCCTTCCCGCTCTGAGAAATCTGTGATGAAAATACAAGGGTTGGCAGCCCTGGGAAGAAGGCCAGCCTTGGTCTCATGGGATATTTACAGCACATACACCCCACTGTTGAAGCAGCCTTCAGTTCTCTGCTCATCTTTTTTCCTCTGGGATTATGTTGATGGCTGAAGGCTGCATCTGAGTCCCTTTTCCTTAGGAGTGGACTAAGCAGTGGAAGAGCAAACCCATGGCATACACCAGGCTCTGGATTTTGTGGGGCTACAAGGCAAAGCCATTAAGACCTGTTTGCAAGAGCAAATTCTGTGGTGAAAGCTGCTGAACCCTCTGGTGGGATCTGCCATGATGATGGCACCCCGTAACTCCTTCATCCCAGTGGATAAGTACATATCTCAAATACCTCCATGTTGCTGTGCTGCCCATCTGGGATTTGAGATGGTTCTTTTTACTTCCACTCCACCTGAATGTGTTTGGGCCTCTTAGGCCTCCTTCTGCCACTGGGGATTTTTAATTTTTCTTTAGGAACTTTATGGCAGGATATAAGTGCCCCGTTCTTGTTGATTTGGATAGAAGTTGGATTTCTAACTTTTACAAACCTCCCCCAGACTCTTTATGCTGGAAAAATGATGACCAGATCTTGTATTTTTTTCCTCTTTTGACCCAGTCCCAGATTTGGCCCAGGTTTCCTCTGTTTCCCTCCCCGTAAGGTAGGGGAGAAGCTGCCTCTTTTTAATCTTTTAGGTCTACAAAGATTTGCCATGCCTGTTGAGAAAAACACAAGGCAAGAAAATCTGTGCAAAGTTTGTACACTCCAAGTTTTTGCTGCAGTGGAAAAGCAGAGATCTTCTGCTCTGTTACACAGGCTTTTCATTCAGAAAACTTCACCATAGCCTGTTATTCACCAATTTCTATTCAAAAGTTAAATTGTGAAGCTTAATCCACCAGCTCCATCCTACAGAATCATGAAAATCTTTTTCATGCAAACAAAAACGAAATGTGTGTGATATATGACACTATGTATGGGAGGAAAAGCTTCCAGAGATACCAATCAGATGCATCTGCAAAGTAGATGTAAGATTTTTGGTTCCATCAGAGAGTATTTGCATGATGGTTGTGATGATGTCACTGTCTTGCTGCTTTGCTTCAGATGAGTCAGTCCTTCATGCTCTACTTGCATTAAGAAATGGGCAAAATAATTTCTGACCTTTCCCCAAGAGCATACTGTACTGAACATTTTTTTAAAAAGGGTTCTTGTTTCTGATTTTGTGAGGTCTCCAATCCTTGCTCAAGGGCTCTCCTTGAGGCTGAGATGATGTGAAGGCAGAGCTCTGCTTCCCACTCTGCTGATAAGGGAGGTCAGTGTCTGTTTTTGCCCCTATCCTCTTGGGTAACCAGGATCCAAGTCTGGTTTCGAGACCAAATCCATCTCCCTCATAGTTTATACTCAGGGTGGCACTACCAGATGGAGTTGGCCTCGTTGCTAATCTTCTAAATGGACCCTGAGACCACCCCTGGATGCTGCTGCCTCCCTGCAACAAATACTGCCTGTGAGACAGATTCTCATCTCTGCTGGAGGGCTTCACTGGCCACAGCATTTCAGCAGTGGCAGATGGAAGTGAATTAACTAAACTTCTGTGGAACCCCAAATTAAAGAAATGCCTTTATGGTTTCTCCCAGCCCAAGCAGCAACAGGCAGGGAAGGTTTTGGCTGGAAGGAATGTGAGGCAAATGCTGTGATTCACACTTGTCCAGTCTGATGTGAGTCTGAATCATCTCCCTCCACTTCTCACTAGGAAATGAGGTGATGAATGCCAGTCTGTCATGGCTGGAGACTTTTTTCCTGTACCATGTGCACTGTCAAGTCATTGCACAGAATCTTAGATTTTGGTCATTCGTGGAGTGGTCTTCAAGGCAGATAAGGTGGTCACAACCTCAGCCAGCTTCTCCACCAACACAGATATGTGGTGAGCTCTTTCCATTTGGGACTGAAGGGCTGGGCAGTGGCCAAGTGTGAGGATCTCTGCTCTTTTTTTCCCCCCAGATCACCATCTTATGGCTTCACCTCTGTGTCCTGCTCCATCCCCACCACCTCATGAGATCCTGTGTCCTACACAGCCTCCTGGTCCCACCAGCTTGTGGGGTGCCCTGTCCCTCCTGCTGAGGTTGGTGTTCCCCCTGTAGTACCAGGAGGGGCTTCCCAGAGGTGCCTGGCTGGGCTGGGGGGATTAGGAAGGCTTTGTTTCAAAAGCATTTTAAGTGGTGGGAAGGAAAACAGCCTGCAGGTTGGGCTGCAGGCAGATCAGGCTGAAGGTAATAAACAGGAGGGAAATTTTTCATGACAGAGGTGTGCTCCTGGCCTGAGGGGAGGGAAGAGGCTATTGTGGTTGGAGTCAATGAAATCACTGCTGGCAGGAGCATTAAACAGAGGGAAAAGAGAGCAGATAGTGAGCCAGCAAAGTGGGATTTTAACCATCTGCCCAGGCTTGCAGCTTATTTGTCTGGTAGTTATAAGGGAGTAGCAAATCAACAAGGAAAAGGGAAAGTTTTGCACTGGAGTCCTTGCCTGGGAGCTTTGGTGTGCAGCACCTGGGGCAGTTGGGCATCAGTTGCTTGATTTCATTGACAAACCCAAGCCTCAGCAGGTTTGGGGAGCTGGCTGGGGTCAGGGTTTGGGCAGGAGAAAAGCCTTTCACTGGCAGCTAGGAAGCACTGTGAAGAGACAGAACTTCCCAGTGTGAGGAAAGTTTGGGATAATGTAGGGGGATCAGGGGGAGGGAAATAGTGTGGCAGTGCACAAAACACTTCTGCTGCAGTGCCCCTGTCCAGGCTAAGTTTTCCTTTGAGTTTCTGTTCATTCTTGTGATCCTGAGAGGGATTTGTTTAAGCCCTGCTTGAAACTGAAGGTTGGTAGGACAGGTTCACCAAGAGAGATTTTTTAACAAATGCTGTATTTCTATCACAATTGGGAAGCCCCTTTGGGTTTCTATAGTATTTAATATTGCTTTATAAAGCCAAATAATTAAATATTATTTACTAACCCCATGCATGACCCACACTTTGCTCTTCTCAGTGTCTTGAAGCCACCAGGCAGGACAGCTGAGAAAGCAGGGAGAGGGACCAGCTCAGCCTGGCCCTTGTGCATGGTCTTCTCTTAGACTGGGGTTCTGGCCATGAGGTATAGCTCTGGGGCAGAAATTTAAGGAGTATTTTGTTCCAGGAAGAGAGAAAATGAAATATTTATTCACCTCAAATATTGAGGTTTGTTTTGAGAAAAAAAAATGCAACAAAGTTTATGGAAGAGAAATCTCCAAAACTCCATACCAAAATTTGTCCCCCGTGGGTTTTAATAGCTGAAGTCCTTTGTAATCTTTTCTGTTTTCTTTCAAATTTAAACAAAAATATGCTTCTATTAGGAATATTATTTTTGATAAACAGACAACAAATTTTTTTTCTCCCATCCCCCTTTTTTATAGGAATAAAAGTAAACTTAAAAAATATTACATCAAAATTAACTTGGGGAAGAAAATCTGGACTGGTTGTAGTGGGGAAAAAACCCAAAACGTGCCTCCAAAGCTGAAGAATAGTTCAGAAGTTTCTTTCTCTATAACTTTTTCCTGCTATTCCACAGTTTTTGTACATGCTTTTACCTATATTTTTTGGGAAAAAATGTTTTTTTCTGGACCTTACTGCGCAGTTGCCTACAAATACATAAGTGACTCAAAGAGAGAGTTCTCAGGAAGAATTTATTTGCTTTGGTTATCAGTTTCCTGCATCTTGAAGACATGGAATAGCTCAGGAAAAGTGTTTAATCATGGCTACTTTGACTCCAGCCACTGCCTGGTGTCCTGGGCTGGTTTTTGTGTGGCTGCTGGTCCTGAGCAGTGTGGTGGCCCCTCTCCTCCATGTGTGCTGGGGTCACAAGCCACAGGGTGGACCCTCCAGGTCTGCTGTTTGCTCTCATTGCTGTTCTCCATCAGATGTTCCAGCCCTGAGTGTGGCACCCATGAGGGAAATGTCCCAGGAGAAGAGGATTTCTCACACACTCCCAAGCCATCATCAGCTCATGGAAATGTGCTGAGCTCATACGTGGCTCTCCTTGGTGCTGCCAAGAAATAGGACAAGAAGCAATGAGCAGAAAATGATGCACAGGGAATTCCACCTGAAAATGAGGAAGAACTTCTTTACTGTATGAATGACTGGGCACTGGAACGGGTTGCCCAGAGAAAGGTGTGGACTGTCCCTCACTGGAGATATTCAGGAACTGTCTGGATGTAATCCTGTGCTCTGGGGTGATTCTGCTTGGGCAGGGAGGTAGGACCAGATGACCACTGTGGTCCCTTCCAGCCTGACCCATTCCATGATTCTGTGGGCAATGTGATTCACCAAGGTGGCAAAGCCTTCCCACTGCACAGAGCACCTGTGGCAGGGGGCTGTCTCAAGAGTCTTTTGAGGGTCTCCATCTGGGAATTCAGAGTGTGGATGGATTCAGACATGAATACACAGAGGGTGGGAATGAGCTCAAGTGTTATGTCAGGGCAGTGCTCCTCCCACAGCCAAGGAAGAACCTGAACATTTGGTAAGTGGTGGGGTAATTCAGGACCATCCTAAGAGCACCATCAGTAGGTTTTGTGTCATTGAAGCATCCCAGGGGCCACTGCTGGCTCTCAGGCTGATGGAGGGTGCCTTGGATTGTTCACTGTGGAATTTCTAGGGAGAGAAAGCAGAGAAGTCTTTGCTGTGATTGCTCCCACTCCCTCTTTGTCCCTGCACATCCCAGGGGGACTGAGAAACAGATGACTGCTTCACAGGTAATCAGAGGGCTCTGGAAGTAGGGGTGATCCAAATGCAACTGTGCTCAGTGCAGATATCCAGGCAACTGTTTTACACAGGACAGGACAAAGCCACTGGTCTCTCAGCATGGCCACATTAAAGATCATGAACCTTCCACCCAGGTACCCCCATACTGCATGTGGTTGAGCAGAAGATTGTTTTGTTTTGGGGGAAGAAAACACACATTTTTCTAACCCATGTGATTGCCAAGTGTACCTTGGACATGTGGCCTGGGTACCACAGGTGCAAAGCCTGCCTGGGTGCATGGGGGGCTTAAAACAGAAGCTGGCTGAGGGTGCACAGCCCCATTCCTCTGCAGTGAAGAAAGTTCACCTGTGCTATAAAGTGATTTGTGTGTACAACATTTCTAGAGGAGGCTGCAGCTCCAGTGCAAAACAGTTCAGGAGCTGGAGGTTGAAATCTCTCTATGTACTCAGGATGAACTGATGCAGAAGGCTGATGCTGGCAAAACTTACACTTGCTTAGTAAATGTGATTTATTCCCTTCTCCTCACCTCGCTTTAAAGAGACTTATGGACCACATTTGTTTGGTAGCCACCTTTATTATTGTCTTCCACTTTTTAATAATAGATCTGGGCCAAAGAGCACCCTGAGTGAGAAAGCATATGTGAGAATCAGTGTCTGTGTGTTCTGGCCTTCCTTATTCCATGGTAAAACACAGCTTCCTGTCTATGTGCTCCTGCCCACCTCTGTCCTGCTGTTTTATCTGTCTGTCAAAGCTATTTTGACATCTGGGTCTTAACACACAAGCTGAGAGCAGTTTGAATGGTCCCATCAGCTTTAAAGTAACTACTCACCAGCTGGAGTCTGAGCCAGCCCACAGAGCCAGAAGGGGCCAGGGCTTCTCCCTCTGTGTGTAAAATGACATGAGATCAGGGCCTGGGACTATAAACACTTAAAGCAGTTGGGTCTTCATAGCCCATTGTCCAGATGAGATGTTTTTTCCTTTGCTGGATCTGAGCTCAGGTGCAGTCAGCTCCAGATCCAGCCAGACTGGTGGCTTTTCTTTTTCAACTAATTTTCAGCTGTGAAGAATAACTAAATAATAAAAAACCCCAACAAAAAGCCACAAATAAAACACCCCCCCAAAAAAAAAACAACCAAAAAAACAACACCACAAACCCCAACCAAACAAGTGGGAGAAAATGAGGGCTCTTTGATATGATTGAGAAAAGCTGTTCCTCTTTTGCACTTCATAACCCTTTTCCTTTTCAAACCCATTCTTGCCAGATCAACATGAAAATCCCACCAGTTAATGTTGGCAAAGCTGAAGGTTTCCATCTCCCCCAGGTGGGCAACTTTCTTTGTGCAGTCTGGAGTGATCTTTAGTGACTCCCTTCTTGGATATTTGTCCTGCTGCCCTGTCCAGTGAGTGGAAAAGTCAGATCCTCTGGCTGAAATTAACCACTTCCATTCAGATACTGCTTGATTTAAATGTGCGTGTCAGGAGAAATATGGATTTTCCATTCTTTTTCCCTTGGCTCTCACAAGGTGAATGAATGGTCCCAGCTGTGCCTTTCATTTGCTTTCCTCCCTGAAGATCTGTGTCTGGAGAAAGGCACCATTCTCCAAAGCTCTTTCACCCTTTTTCACCTGCTCTCTGTCCTCCAGCCAGCACCAACATTCCTGTTATCCTCATTTGGCAGAATGGAAACTGAGGCAGTCAGCTGTAACAGCACTGGTCCTGGAGATCAGGACTCGACCCACGATTCCCTGCCTGAGCCCTGGAGAGTGGAAGAAGAGTTACAAATATCTGCAGGAAAAAACACAGCATGAACAAAACCACATGCAGTCACAAGTAGGGGAATGAGCAATGGTGCCATTATTCCACTAGCAAATGCTTAAAGGAAAGAGCTGAAGACCCTTCTCCAAAAGGTTGGTTGGCTTTTTAGTTTAAAAAGGAAGGCAGGAGGATGATAGGAGCTGGTCAAACTCACCTATTTGCCTCCGTGGAAAAAGCCTTTCACTGTGCTCTGCCCTTGGAAAAACTTTCACACAAGTTGCAAAGTTGAAGACCTCAAGTTTTACTCCAGAGGGACTTTATGAGGGGATCTGCCACTGCATTCATGGTACTTTTCCATCTGTGTCCCCAGGACATGGACACATTGCTACACCTAAAGCTCTGAGCTGGTTATAAAACTTTCCCCTGGCTTGTCCAGCCCACCCTTAAGCAGCGGCTTCCTTCTCTTCTGTGGGCCAGGGGGTCCTTGGGCAGGCATTTGGCTCAGAGGTGACTCTCAGGAGCAATGGGTGAGCACAGTGTGGAAGCTCACAGTTTTTCTGGTGCTGCTGAAGCAGCCCCTCGGCCCTGGTAGCGGCACATGCTGAGGATGAGAGGCTGCGGTTCTGCCCAGCAAAAAAGAGATTTTCCTGAAACTCAGTAGGGAATTCTGAGACTGGTGTCTTCCTTCAGCTTCATACTCTCTTGCAGTGATAAAGAGACCCTTATTTTCCCTGTCCATCTCCAAAGTGCTGTCCCTGTCCCAAATCATTTGCCCATGCTCTGGGCAGCCCTGAGCTTGGCAGACCATTTCCCTTTCTCCTGGAAAAAAAACAAAAAACCCACCTTTTCCCAGGTTTTCCTTACCTAGGAGGTCTCACCAAGCAGCAAAGTAACTAGATCGACGGGCTTGGTTTCGGAGAGAGCCCCTGGCTCTTGCCGGCGCTGAGCTGGGGCCACCTCTGAGCGCTTTTCACAGGAGAAAAAGACAACGAAATCCAAGCGCAGGAGTGGTCGCGGAGGGAGGTTACCTGCTCTCCTGCTGGGGGCTGGCAGCGGCACCAAACTGGCCTCGGGCTGGCCGTGGGGACTCGTTTTGTTTGGTTTTTCTCTTGGGAGGAAGCACCAGTTCCGAGCCAAGCGAAGCGCCGCGGAGAAGGGCCGAGAGGAGACGCGGTCGCAGCGCTGGCCCCGGGACCCCCGGGGGAGGGACCACTCGGGGGCATGGCTATGGAAGGAACCCCAGGAGAGGCTGGGGGATTTAGTCGTGGGAGTCGGGACCTCTCCCCGGGGGCCTCCTCCTCCCGCCGGGGGAGAGGGGCCGGGCGGGCCGGCACCGCACGCCCCTCCGGGGGGGCGACCTCCCTATATATTGCCAAGCGGCTCGGGACCGACTTCCCCATTGCAGGGAGCTGCCACCGAGCCTGCCCCCCTCCCCTTCCCCTCCCTCTCCCCTTCCCCTATCTGGTTTGCGCTTTGAAAGTAC
>JANPWX010000399.1:1462775-1478339 GCA_024734555.1 Trochalopteron elliotii
CCGCCCCCCGCCGGGGGCCGCCGGAGGAAGCGGCCGGTGCAACGGGGCAAGCCCCCGTACTCCTACATCGCCCTCATCGCCATGGCCATCGCCAACGCCGCCGAGAGGAAGCTCACCTTGGGGGGCATCTACAAGTTCATCACCGAGCGTTTCCCCTTCTACCGGGAGAACCCAAAGAAGTGGCAGAACAGCATCCGCCACAACCTCACCCTCAACGACTGCTTCGTCAAGATCCCCCGGGAGCCCGGACATCCCGGCAAGGGCAACTACTGGACACTGGATCCGGCCGCAGAGGACATGTTTGACAACGGGAGCTTCCTGCGCCGGAGGAAGCGCTTCAAGCGCACCGACATCACCACCTACCCCGGCTACATGCAGAACTCCAGCGCCTTCACGCCCCCGCCCGCCGGCCGCCCCACGGCACCCACAGCGCCCTACCCTAATGCCCTCTGCTCGCCTGGCTACGGCCCCCAGCTCTCCAACACCGTCTTCCACCCCTATGCGGCCGGGGCGGCACCGCCGGCGCAGCATCCCAGGATGTTCAGCATCGACAGCCTCATCAGCGGGCAGCAGGCCCTGCAACCCTCACCTCCCTCCGAGCTGGGGCATCCATCGCTGGGCTTGCCCGCAGCCGAGCTGGCTCCTGCCTGCTCTGCCGGCAGCTCCGAGCCTCCCTGCTTTCAGGCACAGCCCGTCAGCCCCGGCTTGTTAGGCCGTGCCGGCCCCAATTCCCTGGCGTACCCCTACGCCTCCTCGCCCCCGCACCTTCCCGTGGCTCAGGGCAGCTACTCGCCCGGCAGCCCGCAGCTCTACGGGGCTCCCAACAGACTGGCCCTGCCCGCCATGAGGCCTCCGGCCTGCGCCGAGCACGGCGAGCAGCTCCTGGGGCTCTCGGCCTCGCCCCTCGGCCAGTTCGGCTCCGGCAACACCTACATGAGGCAGCCCAACTTCCCCGCTGGCCTGGAGCGGTACATGTGATGGGGCTGAGGGGGCTTGGCTGGACATGCCCAGGCTCCCACGAGCGGCTCTGGACAAGCGGACTTCTCCCTCCTGTGGGGGTCAGCTGGGGTGAGGTCGGGGGTCCGCGGCCCCCGGCTGTGTGCAGACACACACGAGTGGGAGGACTCAATTCCCCTCTCTCTCAGCTCATTCTGAGGTGGAGGCAAGGTGATCTGTTTATCTGCTCCGTTCCTTCTCGGAAAAGGTGTTCTCTGGCTGCATCTGCCAGGCAGCGCTTCCCACGCGTGTCCTTGTGCCCAGCCTGGCGCCGAGGATGTCACCTGCAGCGGGACACCCCGGGGCACCCCAGGGCGGGCAGGAGCACACTTAGGAGCTGGGTGCATGGTGTAACATGCAGGAACTCTCTCTCAAACGAGCTTTCTCCTCTCTTCCCCGAGTGCCTCCTGTGTAACTGGAATGAAAGTTATCCAACCCCCCCCCAAACAATTAAACAAGTTCACTGGATTTTAAATGAATATTTAAGATGTTTATAATTTCCTTTCCCTGTAGGAAAAGAAGTCCCAACTTGACTACTTCTTTTTACTATTTTTAAAAATTACTTTTATTGTTAGAAAGGACTTTTTTTAAAATAAAGATTTTCTTCCAAAATGACCAGCGCTGCTGTTCCTCTGGCTCTGGATGGATCTTGGCAAGAGGAAATTATAGTCTTGTAACTGATGGGAGATGGATTCGTGCTGCTGTTGTAACACTGCCACATCTTACGTTTTTAGTGACGCTTCTTAAAGCTCCCTGTTTTATTATGATTTTCTTAAACCCAAATGGTAATTCCTACAAGGCTTGCCCATGCAGCTCTTACTGGACTTGATAGTTTCCATTTGCATAGAGAGAATGTGTCTTCCTTCCAAGGAATCCCTTGCAGGTGAAATTCTGATTTAGCCCGTCAAATTAGGAGATCACAGTTTTTCTTCCTAGCAACAAAATCAATTAAAATCCTAACCTGTTCACTGGCTGGGCTGCTGCCATTTATTTGCAGGACTCCCAGCCAGACCACCTGACAAGGTCTGAAGGGAGAATTCCCCATCCCCTGATTTAGATTTTTTTAAAAAATTTAAACATCCTTTGGGTAAAAGTGCCAAACTAGGATTTCTCTCCTTTTTTTTCAAGGGTGTCTTCTGAAGCAGAGCAGTTTTCTGTAGTCCCTGTTACATTTTCCTCTCTAAGGAGTTGGAAGTCATCTGATCTTTGGTGTGAAACAGCACCTCATTCCCCAGCTGCTGGGCATGATCAAAAGCTGGCAGGTACCCATGGAATCAGCTTTTGTCCACAGCTTGGGACCTTGTGGCTTTTCATTCTTTCATTCTATGTGCTCCACATAAATGGAGAGTGGGTTTAGTATGAGAGTGGAGGGAAGAAAATTCTTTTTTCGTCTTGGTTTCCATAAAATTTGGCCTACATCTGTCTCTAAAAACTGGTCTGCCATCTTCAGATGAATTGCTGAGTCTCCTCTCTGGTTCTTCCAGCTTTACCCTTTCCCAGCTACCTGGGATGCAGCAGCTTCTGTGCTTTTCCCCCGGCAATAACCCTGTTCAGAAAGGGTGTTGTGAAAGAACCTAGCCCTTGAAATATTTTGGCTCTCTCCACACAATATCTATAGGCAAACATTTTCTGTCTAATGGAAATTTGCGACATGCCATGCCTGCCTGTGACATACTGTCTGCAGAGATCACTTCTGGGGCTGCTGAAATAATCACTTGCAAGGACAGTCAGCAGAAAGGACATTTGTCATAGCTCACATTCATTCCCAGGGCCCCATCCTGCAATGTTTTGCTAACAAAAGAACTTTTGAAATCTTGCCTAAGTACCCGGGGTATCAGAGCCAGGCATGTGCCAGAAGCACTGGGTCTGCCAGCTGATGGAGCTGTGACTCCACTGGGTTTGCACCCTGAGCAGGAGGGCTGCTGAGACAGGGGAGAACCAGGTACTGGCATGAAATAAAACCAGTATTGGCTGTAGGGGGTGGGCAGGAGATGCTGTGGTTCTGCCTGGGTGGGATGCCCTGGGGAGAGTTGGCCAAGCCGTGACAACTCAGACCAAGCTGAGCTGGCTTGTCCCCAGTCACCTTGGAGACTTGCAGCAGCAGGGAGGTGGTGTTGGAAAGGGCTTTCCAAGTCCCTGATGTCTCTGAGTGTTAACTCAGGTGCTGGTGGAGCCATGAGGGCTGGGCTGAAGGGGGGCTGGGCTGTGACTTGCTCCTGTCCCCCAGCTGCCTGTGCCATCCTGCTATGGGGCTTTCTGAAGAGTGGCATCCAGCTCCAGATTTAGGGGTGTGTCTGCAAGAGATCCACCTCACCCCTGAGCCTGTGCAAGGGCGGGGGGTCTCTTCAGCCAGGGTGGCTCTGGTGTGAAGTGAGTCACCACAGTGGACTGACTGCCCCAAAACCTGGCTTGGAGAGAGCGGATGACCCTGTCCTGATGTGTTGGGACAACCCCTGGTGGGCAGCACCGGGTTGCATATCTTCCCTGGTATATCCCCGTCTGCCTGACAGCCTCATCCCAGAGCCCCCTGCAAGCACCAATAAACCACCCTCACCGCCGGCCTTACACTGCCAAACATCTGGAAAACAGAGGGAACAAACCCCTTTTCTTCTCTTTCCTGTAGATATTAATCCTCACATGCACAAAACTCGGGCAACTTGTATTGTGATTGTCATTAAACTAATGCCTTAAGAGTGTCTTCTTGGTTAAGTTAATGTATCCCAACGAGGCTTTTAAGCTTCCATTTCAAAGCTTTGTTTACAGTTAGGGTGAATCTAGCAAATGAGTAGGATTAAGGTGTCATGTAAAGCATGAGCCTTGCTGGGACGGAGTAGTTTTAAGCTTTGTAAAGTCTATACCTGAGCCCTTCATCTGTTTTAGTGTGTTTTCGATGTCCCTGTTTAGTGAATAAGAGGGATTTGAATGAAGCAGGAGTAATTATCACTCAGATTTCAGTTGTGAAACCAAGTCTCCTTTGAAATCCTCCCCTCTTTATTTAGGGAATTTAGGGAATATTATGTAATGACAGTTGTAACAATCTAGAGCTCACACAAAAGAAAGAGGCAAAACTTTCTGTGCTTTCCGAGATTGGGGAAAGAATGTCATACCTCAGGGTGATGGCAAGAGGTACTCTGGACTGCCCCGTGGTGGGGAGAGCTCTGTCCTGAGCCTGTGAGATGCTGATGGGGAAAGTGGAATTGATCCCGAGCACCAAAGAGATTTAGTAGTGATCTAGGCTATCTTCTCTGACTCCTCACGGAATAACTCTTTATAAATCAGGCTGATTTCAGATAACTCAGGCTGCATGTTCAGAAACACACAGCCAAAATGAGCTGCCACTTTGGAAAGATGTTTGTTTTTCACTGGGAAAGTCTGGCTGTGCAGCCATATCTCTCTGATATCTCGGCCGTATGAAGCACTGACTGAGCTGCCATATCTCTCTGTGTACAACAACGTTCTGCATGTTTCATGCTTGTATCACCTTCCTGCTGCTTCCAACAGGTTCCAACAAGCAGTAAGAAATGCTCTTTCCAGATTATATTCCCAAGCTATAAATAGTGATTTCCACCCTGCTGTAAACAAACACAACACTAGCTGAAATATAAGTTGAAACACATTTTCTGAAGAACTCAGGTCCCTCTGGTAGTGTTAGGTTTTTTTTCTGGATGTTGCCAGCAGTCTCAGTGCTGGAAATGTTACACTTGCTGTTATTCTATGCAATGCTTTGCCCTTTGCAAATACACGGCTTGAAGACATTCAGTGGTGTTTCTTGGAGGTCAGGATGGAGTCGGTGAAGTTAGACCGATGGGGAGATGGGCAGTGGGACTGGCTGAGATTGGCTTTGCCAGGTAATAATGAGATTTTAATGAATTAATCATCTGGGAGTTAGTACTGCCCAAGCTCTGAGCTACATCTCGAATTATCGGGGGTCCATCACTTCTGCTATGTCATGTTTAGATCCTTTACATTCGCAAAGTTCCTGTAAGGACAGGAGCAGGCGATGGAGCCGCTGTGTTTGTCCAGGGCAAGAGCAACGCTGCTCTGCCCTCCGCCGCTTCACTCCACGGCTGGGGAGGGGTGACAGGGGCCAGATGGCCCCGAGTGACAGCTGGCGTGCTCAGGCCAACACTGACCTCCAGTGGAAAGCCCTGGGAAGCCGCTCCCGGCTCCCGGGGGGGTGCTCAGCACGTACCGGCGGCACCCCGGCCTTTGAGGTCCTGTTTACGGCTGCGGGGGACCAGGACATCGGGGAGTTCTGGGGTGCGGTCGGGATGAGACACCAAAAAAGTTTGTTCGGGGAGGGTCGTTATGAAACACGGTGGGCTGGATGCAACCTCGGGGCTTAAAACGCCGGTTGCTCACTCTGGGGAGGTTTGGAAGAGAAAGGGTTTCTCTTCCCCTTTGCCCTTCACCCTTCTTTTACCCTTTTCCTAAGCCATCGCTGGGCACAGGATACAGGATTGTGTTGGCTGTTCTCCGCAGCTCTTCTCCCTAGAGTGAAAATAGGGAAACGAGTGGAAGCACAGTGAGGATCTGCGCCCTTGATGGAAGGGGAGGGGTTGGTGATGACAGATCACCCCCCTGCAGCAGCCAGTCTCATCGGCAGCCTGGCTTTGTGTTTGAAATGTGCTACACGATGGTTGAATGGCAGCGTTGGGGGCTGGCCTGGCTCTTAACAGCAGCAGAAGTGCCAGGCAGAGCCTGAGCATTGGCAGCACCAACACCTACAAGCTCTTGGGAGAGATCCGGGGTGCAGTCATTTCACAGCTTTTGTACTTGTGGTTACTCAAGTGGTTACACTGCAGCAGT
The DNA here is from genome assembly GCA_024734555.1 of Trochalopteron elliotii. NCBI lineage: Eukaryota > Metazoa > Chordata > Aves > Passeriformes > Leiothrichidae > Trochalopteron > Trochalopteron elliotii. The sequence goes on from JANPWX010000399.1 coordinate 1,468,581, forward strand.
TGGGTTTATGGATGTAATGAATCACTGTGCTTTCCCAGCACCAGCAAGCAGCTCTGGCTTGTGGCAGCTCAGGGTGTTGCATGGAGAAAAGGTGCACCACTTACACACGTGTCTGGGAAAAGTTCATTTTCCATTTGCATCAGCACTGCTGAGCCAGAAGCAGCAGGGTATGACCTCTGCAGAGAATGGGCCCAATGGTCTCAGACATTTCTGGGTGCTTTCCATCTGCACCAGAGTCATCTCGTCTTGGTTTTAAAACTCCCCTGCTAATTAGGTGTTGGAAACCAAGTCAAATCTGTAGACCCATTTTCAGGAGGTTTGAAGAGGTCTAATCTGGCTGGAGCAAATGGACCTCAAAAAAGCACAAAATCATCCAAGCTCACTGACCACCCTGGCTCTTTGCTCAGAGCAAGCCATGGGTTTCAGAAGAGGGATTAGTTCACCTGTGCAGGACAGGCACGCCCAGGTCTTGGTTATACCCTTTTCAGATGTTTTCTGCTTGAAAGACAAGAGTCTGAGTAAAGCTAAGGGGACTCTGCTGTGCCTCATTATGCTCGGTTTCAGAAAGATGCTTATATGGAGCTGTAACTCCCTCCTGAGATCATCCCATCCAGCACTCCTCTGTAAAGAGATGTGTTTACCCATGGCAAAACAGGGTAAACAGATTGCCAAACCAATCTCATCATTTGGAGCCTTCACCCTCAAAAAATCACAAGTTTTGCCATCCCAAAGACACAATTACAAGGGAACATTTCCTTACCAGACCCCAAACACATCCCAGCAGAGCTTCGTGTGTCCCTAGAGATGGCCAAACTGGCCACTTGGTCGAGATGCTCCCTTCAGGTCACCATGGAAGCGATGGGAGCAGGGTGTGGTTTTGGCTCCTGCACTGTGGGCAGCACCTGTGAAGTGGCAGCCAGGTGACAGCCAGGTGACATCCAGGCCAGGCCCTGTGGCCCACCCTCATCTCTCCTGCCTGGACCCCACCAGCCACAGACCCTCTCCGAGCAGCATTTGCTCCTCTCTTGTTACTTATTGTTAGGTTTTCCACAGTGTTGGTTTAAGCACGTATCCATCCTCCCCCGGCTCGAAGCCCTTTTCTTTCCAGGCTGTCTGCTGCTTGGATTCTCCCCGAGCTGATGCTCACCCTCTAAGTATAATTGCAATACAAAGTAGTTTCAGAATAGCGTGCAATAGTGGCTAATTATTTGGAACAATTATACATAACAAAGACAGAGCCAAGCAGCAAGAGGGCTTAATTGTCTGGCCAAGCATGAAATAGCACAGGATTATCGCTCACAGGGGGAGGGGAGGCAACAGAGGAGAATTGCCCCATAGAATAGGCAAGAATCCAGCCTGCTCTGGAAGACAAAGTTTATTGAAGAACTTGAAAATTCCCTGTTGAAGCATCTTCTGAGATGGCAGAGAAGACATGAAAAGGATAATGACCCAGAATATGGGCTTAAGGCACAAATCCCTCCACTGACAGGCTCCAGGCCTAGAGGTGCTTAAGAACATGCTTAAATTTTAAGCACATGAATAGTCCCCTTTGACGGCTCACGTGCTTAGAGTTAAGCTCAGGCATAAGTGTTTGTAGGATTGGAGCCCAGATTTTTTATTGCAACTAGGCTCTTCTCAGTAATGACAGGAAATAAGAGATGTATAAAGTGCACAAGCTCCCAGGGCAATGCCATGAAACCCTTTGCTCCATGTGAGTGACAAGGACCTGCAGAGAGTCACGACAACATCCACACCTTCCCTCCCTGCCATGGAGCTGGGGGAAAGAACAGCAACTGTGCAGGGAGTGCAGCATCTCCAAGTTATGAGTGGACCCTGAGAGTTCACAGGTGTGGGTAGAAGGTGAGGAGGTTGCAAAATGGGGAAAAGATCACCATTAAAACCTAAAATATGCTGTGAGCATTGCTGGAGTTCAGCCTTGCTTGAGAGTACCAGAGTGCAATGTCTCGGGGAACTTCTGAGATGGTGTGGACAATGAGGATAATTTTTGGTAAAAGTGATGAAAATATATATTAGAAAATCCTGCAGAATATGAGCAAATCAATGCAATAGCAGCTCCTCTCCAAATAATCCCTACTTAAGCATGCAGCTCCTTTTTCTGCAGAATAAGGTTTCTCTCCTGTAAGATTTTTTCCCTGCTCTTTCTCCATTTCTGAAGGTTTTGTTTTTTGCAAGGCTTCCCATTTTTCCAAGACAGCTACCTGCTGGGCAGTAGCACTTGTCCCTCAGCTTGAACCTAGATCACTGTTTTTCAATTGTCTTTAGGGTTGGAAGGATTTGTTTTCGTTAGAGGTACAACAGCCTTGTGCTGGTGACTGCAGATGTGCTACAGTGGTGGTGGTAGAAAAAGTGAAAGGTGTGGGATATAGATGCTGTGGACTTCAGTGGGCTGGCTGAGCACAGGACCTATGGATGTCCCATATCCCAGACCTACAACCATGCCTGAAGGTTTGGATGAGGGTGCCCATGCCAGCAGCAGCATGTGAGAGCAGTCCAGCCTGGGGACATAGCTATGGAAGAGATTTTGCCTTGGGGAAAATGAGTGGACATGTGGATCTGCCCCACAGGAGGCCAGGTCCCCCTCCCCACTGTTGGCTGTACTCTGCACACCCCTGTCAGCCCCCCAAGGGGCTGGGGGGAGCTGCTGGTGGAGGAGGTGACCCCACCATTGCCTCCCTTAGTGCAGCTGGGACCTCAGATATGCCTTGGCCATGGGCACCCTTGGGTGCAGCCTGCTGCTGGCAGCCACTGGAGGGCATTCCATGATCCATCCAGCCTCCTTGTCCGGCCACATGTGCAGCCTCCCTGCCTTTCCCAGGCACTGACACGTGCTGTGGAAATTCCCACATTGCTTTGTTCTCCTTTATGCCCATACAAGAGTGGGGAAGGTGGAACTGGGCAGCCGACATCACCTCTTGGGAAGGTTCAGGCCAGCTGTTGCCAGTGTGGGCTGGGGTGTCCCTCAGGCACTCAGGACCTTCCCAAACCACCCTAATGCCTCCGTGCATCTCCAGCCTGCCACGACGTGCCTGTGCAGCAGTTCAGAGCAGCGGGGCACGGGTGGAGGATTTTCTCTGAAGCCAGAGGTTAATTATGCTTTATTGGATAATTTTCAGCTGACAGTGCTGGCAATAAAAGGGATTTCCTCTAGATGGCACGCTTATCTCTGCACTGGGAGGGAAGCCCACCAGCCTGCATGCCCTGAAGGATCCCAGCGATGTATTTTCAGGGAACAGATAACTTACGTCCTCTTACATCACAATTTGAATGCTCAATAGCTAGACTATACAAACCCCTGGAAAACAGCAATAAGAAAAGGCATTTCATATTGAGCACTGTTGGGATCCAGTTAGCTGAGTGATGCTAAACATCCATCTTGAAGAAATCACAGAAATTTCCAAGTAACATAAAGCTAGATGTGAAACATAAGCCTTTCATTCATCAGCCCTCAGCGTTGCTTCTTCCATGTGAGTGATCTATTTTCCTCTTCCCAGCAAGAATAAGCAGAGGCTTACCTGCAGTAAGTGAAAAAAGGGGATGTGTGTGTATGTGAAGCCTCAACACCCCCAGAGTGGCTGGATTAATTTTAATCTGTCTGTTGACAGGTTTCCCCTCTCTTGCCCCTGTGCAGCTCAGGGTAACAATTTCTTCTGGTGGTTTGAAAAAAGGAACAGAAGTTCACACCCATCTGGAGCTGAGATTCACCCTTCTGTGAAGATTCAGCCACAATATTTAAGTGGTGCAGTTTAATAAGTTTTCCACTAGACAGTCCTTCACTAAATAAGGGGAGAGGGTTGAGGGCTTTGGTTCTGCCTCTGCTTCTCTGCATGTGTGAGATGCCTCACAACTCTTCCCCTACTTTAGGTGCAGGGTTTTTTTCTCTGTTTATTCAACTCCTTCCAAAGATGGGAACAGGGAAAAGGAGCCCTGTGCTATATTTCTGTGTAATCTTATGTAAGGTCAAGAGGCAAATATATTTATGAAGCTCTTTGCGAGGCAGCTCCATAGATATCAGTATGTACACACAGGGTTGGTTTTTCAGAAGGATACAGCAGATGGACTTAGATCTGATCCTCAGCTGGAGATTGCTGGATACTTCCACAAAGACTCCTATCCCCAGTCTTTTTCTACATGAAAAAAAGCCCCCAAAACAAAAACAAAACAAAAAAACAAAGAAAAAACAAACAAAGAAAACCCAACAAAAAAAGCCAAAACCTTTTTATACTGATCAAGTAATATTCCAGTAATTTTCCACCTTCTCTGTAGTTTCCTCCTTTGAAGGCTCTCTCTGTATTACTTCTGGCACCCAAGTTGAAGGTCCTCAACTGGCACTTCTGGCAGAAGTGGCCTTTTGTAATCTCAGTGGGTGAGGTGGGCATGAGCTGCTGAACTGCTGAATGCAGAAAACTCAGCATCAGGGATTTCCTGAACAAATTTGGCATGATCAGATGTTAACATGGAAAAGCTGTGCTCAGAAACCTCATCATGAGCTTCTAAATCCTTGTGGATCTGGCCATTCATTTAGGTTCTTGCACTGGTGCACCCACTTTAGGAAAATCTGATGCCCTCCCACATATATCTCTCACCTCCCAAAAAGCCCCTAAAAATCCTTCCTTCTATTTTCAGGGGATTTTGGAAAGAATGAAGTGATTTAGCAGGCTTGTTTTCACAGGGATATTTTTCCTTGTGTGGTAGGCACAGTTACCAGGCTGTTCTATACACATTGCCGTGTGCCAGAGCATATAATTGCCTTCCACATGCACCGGCCTTTGGCTAATGTGTTTTTTATGGCAACCAGGAGAGCTGGCTTTGGTGAGTCTCAAAAGTGCACCTGGTGGTTTATGGCCTAAAATCGCTGTGTTCCTCTGAGTCATGTAAGTGTGTGTATCTCTTTTCATGTCAGATCACTGAAGAATGGTACGAGAAAAGGGCTTAGATCAAGTCAGAGTTAATCAGTTGAGTGTTAAGCTGTGTATGAGCTTGCCTAGTGGGCTTCAAACTCACATGGGATGGGGTCAGCTTTGAGGAGAGAGCAGGAGGCAAAGTTTTGGAACTGCAAGCCCAAAACTAAAGTCTAAAGTCAGATCATAGCACTTAAATGAACGTGTTTTTAACATGTTTCCTACGTGTCTGAGGAGCAGAAAAGACAGGGATAATTGTGCTTCAAAGTTTCATGGGGGACTCAGCACTGAACATAGGGTTCCTGGGAAAAGGCTTCATTGAAATCCAGGCCTTTTTTGTGTGGATTTTGAGACAACTACATTTGAAAAGTCAAGTCAACAAACCCGAGCTGTCCAACATCTGAACGCTGCAGGGATGGATATTGGCACTTGGCTCTGGTGATTTCCAATCTGGGAATTTCATCTATCTCTCACTATCTGTCACCACCATTCCCACTGACCTCCCTGTGCTGGGAGCTCGTGGTGTGTAGGCTGCAAACTGATCTTTGCAAGCTGGGAGCTGGCAGTGCAGGGCTGGAAAAAGGGTTGAACTGCAGGGAGCACTGAAGGTCTGAGCCTTGGATATGGAAAGAAGAGAAATAATATCAAAGGAAGTCACATAAGTGGAAAAAGAGCCCCCTGGGGCAGCCCAGGCAGCAGCAGGTCTGTCTTGTTCATGTTTTCAGAGAAGTTAGAGGTCAGCCAAGCTTGATAACGAGGTAATAAAGAAAAAATCCATCACTGAGTCTTGGGGGACTTGTAGATGCGGTTCTCATCAGAATAAACGAATTTAGATACTGCTCGGCAGAAGCAACAAGAACGATTATGGATCACAAACCCAACAGAACATCTGGAAGGGTCTGGGAGCCACGTCGGCTGGGCTGGAGCTGAACTTCCCACAATTCTCAAGGGCTTCACTTCCCGGGGCTTTCCCCCCGCGCCGGGAGATGCTCGGGGCAGGAGCAGCTCCCTGAGGCGTGGGCATGACCCGTGCCAGAGCAGAAGCAGCGATCGCACGCTGCGGGGCTCCGGGCTTCGTGTTCTGCCCTCCGACTACACCCCCACCAGAAAACGGTCTGGGCGGACGGTCAGGGCAAGAGTTCTTCCCTGTAGGAAAAAAAAAAACCCCAAAGGTGCCTGGCCGTTGTGGCTGGTTTTGCAGCTTTCAGGAGGCACTGGGACATCCAGGGGGAAAACCTCGGCCGCGGGGATCCACCTGCTGAAGCCGTCAGCAGGGCATCAAACACCGACCCCACACGCCTAGATCAAACACCTCATTAAGACAGGCGGGAAAGAGTGAAAATCAATTTAAAGGAGAAAAAAAAATCATAATGATCGGTTGATGGCCTTTATTTTTTTTCCCACTACTTTTGAGACTTTTTGGAGACTCTCTCCACTCCAGCAGCACTGATCCCCACGTACGTTTGATTCCGTAATTTAACGTGAAATATAAAGCAGAGTTGGGTTCAAACGGGAAGCGAGACTGTCTGTAAGAAAATACTGCAGAGAGGAGAGGAGAAAAATTAAAAATCTGCCCAAGGAAAAATGCTTCCCTTCCAGCCTCGCATGCCCGGGTTCAGCGGGGCGATGACAAACCAATCTTTTCGGGTAGATCAATAGGGTTTTTCTTTCGGGAGACCACATAAATTCTTACCCCGGCGCACATTAAAACGCGCCCGTCGCTCTGTGTGTGGATGCACGGCCGGTAGTGTGTGTTTGTGTGCGTGTATGTGTGTGTGTGCACCGTGTCTGGGAGCCGATCATCTGGTTTATTTCAGTCCAGGGTTTCCCTTTTCTAAATCATCTCGAGACGGGTGTAGTTTAGGCACTTTTTCTCGTTTTGATTTGTTTCTGCAGCCGATCTTTCGTGGCAAAGCCGGGGCTAAGACCGACTCGGCGAACAGAAGCCGCTCGGAGACGGAGAGAGCGGGATTCATTCACTCTCGCATTCCATTGTGGGTCATCCCCGACTTCAACGGGGACCGTATTGTGCCTTGAAGCGGGCAGAAATCGTGTTGGTGCCGGGTGATCGGGACACGCTGTTTCTCGAGCTGCGGCGCTCTGGGTGCGCGATGCTGAGCGGGAGAGCCGGGTCCAGGCGGGAGCAGGACAAGGCACCGGCCGCATCCCATCAGCAGCGCCTCGCATCAACCCTTCTCGCCTCCCCCGTACATTTTCGACCTCATTGGGTTCCCCATGACCATGAGTACAGCAGCAAGCGGCTCCACCGGAATTCCCCGTTGCTGGGGGCTCCCCCAGAGAGGAGACAGGGGGAGAACCGGCAGCCGGGGCAGGGCAGGGGTGGGCAGGCAGCAGACACCCACATCTGTTTCACTTGGAGCCGTGCGGGACCAGCCTGCAGACGGGGGATCGGGAGGCAGCCGCCCTGCGAGCGAGCGCCGCGGGGCGCGGGGGGGAGGCCGAGCATCTTCTCCCCCGGAGCATCCCCCAGGCGCTGTCCTCTGCCCCCGGCCGCTCGCAGCGCGTCATTTTGCTGTCCCCCCCCCGCCCGCCCGCCCCTTCGCCGCCCTGCAGAGGCACAAGGCGCAGCTCCCGGCGGTTCCTCGCTGCCATGAAATGCACCAAGTGGAAATTCAATCGCCCCGTTGTGTGTGTGGTCGAAATCTCTGGCAGCTGCTTCGGAATTTTTTATGACACTTTCGTTTATGTAGGGGAGGCATAACTATTATTTTACTTAATAAAAATGGAAAGCGGCTAGGGTCTTTTCCCTCTCCGCTCTCTTCCATTTGTTCTTCCCGTCGTCTTTCCATCGGGCTGATGAACGGAGAGTTTAAACAGTGTTGGTAGGAAAGATGCGGCATCTCCGAGGCATTTTTCCGTGTTAGACAATTACATATACATGTATATATGAAAAAAATATCGGGAAAGGAAAGAAAATAAATACAGGTATAGTTGAATATATATACACGCAAACATAAGAGAGGGAGATATATGCGTACATGTTGTGAACACAGGTTAGGAGCATAGAAGAATTATAAAAGTGAAAGTTCAGGAAAGCTCTCACAGAGCTGACACGCGCCCGCGGGACAGACTTCCCACTTTCCCGAGAAACTCTCAGTACAGTCTTCCCCTCTACTCTTGCCCTCCGATCGAGAAATTCCCCCCGATGTCCGCGCTGGCGGCGAGGAAGGAGGATGCGACCGACTCCGCGCAGAAGCTCCGGCTCTGAAATCGCTGCTTCCACTGGAGATGTGCGGACGGAGAAGCTCGCTCCTGCCCTCTCCTCGGGGTCCCCCCGAATTCGCCGAGCTTGTGCACCGAGTCGTTAGGGCTTGAGTAATTGTGACCGGCATTTGGAAGCGGGGCCGCGCAGCTGTTTGGCCCGGCTCCCCGGTATTAGTGCTGGAGATTTTATCACCAAATGCTCGCACCTGTTAACGGCAGAGACTGGCAATTCATCACCGCCGATTCTCACACTGCCCAACGTGGCCCTGGAGGGAGGACATCTCCTCATTGTACCCCCTTGGAGGAACCCATCCCCTTCCTCCCTCCCTAAGCATCCTCCCACGGGAAAGCAGATACGTGTTTGCAGAGCCTCCAAGGGAAAAAACCAAACCAAACCAAAACCTAACAGTGCGAGCGTGGTTCAAAGGGTCTGCGATAGAGACAGGGACAACCTGCTGTCACAGCCACCTAGGGGACACGGGCTGGGCAGCTTCAGCCATGGACGTGTACCCCGCACTGCGCCAGGGCAGCTGCAAGGGGGGCAGCGGGGCTCTGCCACCCGCGGGGCCACTGCGGTGGCTGCCGGGGACCTTGTTTGCCTCTGTTTGGAAGAAAATTCTCCCGCTTCGCCTGCAACCCGCGGCAAGGTGGGTGTCTGCTGCCCACCACCTCCTCCTGCCAGCCGTCAGGGAAGCGGAGGCAGACAGGAGATCCCGAGGCCGCAGGATATTCCCCTTCCCGCAGGGTTCCTGGGGCCTGGCCGGGCTCTGGGTGGGCCGCCTCGGAAAGTGGTACCCGGCCGGGTCAGCCGCGTCGGGAGGAGATGCAGGACTCGGGTGCGGTCCCAGCACCCCGCGGACACGCACAGCCCTTGCTTTGGTTATTTCTCGGCGGGACAGAGGCTCGGCAGAGGGTTGCTCCTCTCCCTCCGGGCCGCACCTGCCGGGCGCAGCATCCCTTCCGTGGCAGCCCTCGGAGGAGGTGGGTTTCCAGGCAGGGTGCTCCGGCCTCGGTGACGTGTCGGTGACGTAAGCGCGTGGAAAAGGGGAGCGGGGATCCCCAAATTCACACGATCCCTCAAGGGGGCCGGAGGCTCGGTCGTGGCGGAGTGAGGGTCTCTGTCGGCGAGGCTGTGGGAGGTCTGTAGCTCATCCCCCAACTTCGGGGACGGACAGCCCTCGGGGGGAGAATGGACGCTCCGCGGACCCCCGGGCCGAGCAGGGCGACGGTCACATGGCGCAGGAATGGGGTCTGAGAGCCTCCAGCACCGCGGGGCGCTTGGGGCGGGGAGGGGCTTTATCCAGCGTCGATCGCCCCGCTCCTACAGCAGCCGGCTCCAGACGAAGCCGGGGGCACCCGAGCGCCAGGGGAGCGGGCAGCGCCTTTCCTCGAAAGCATCTCGGGCGGGGGACACGCTCCCCGGGGACCGGGCCGGGCCGGGCAGTCCATCATCGTGCCCCGCGGGGGCTGCGGCGGGCGCCACGTGATGCCGGGGCGGCCGTATAAAGGCCTGGGGAGCGCTGGCAGCAGGCGCAGTGTGGGAGCGTTTCCACCGGGTCCCAGCTCGGGAGGGGTGGGGAGGGGGGAGCCGCCTTCCCCACGGAGCTGACGTCCG
>JANPWX010000399.1:1488305-1501755 GCA_024734555.1 Trochalopteron elliotii
CTTTCTTTCTTTCTTTCTTTCTTTCTTTCTTTCTTTCTTTCTTTCTTTCTTTCTTTCTTTCTTTCTCACTATTTCTCTCCCTTCTCTTTTCCTCTTTTCCTCTTTTTTCTCTTTTGCTGTCTTCCCACCCTGTTAAATTTCTTTATGTTTTGGTTTTTCTCCTCTTTCCCCGTCTTTAAAAATTTTAATTTTTTTTTGGTTTTTTTTCTCTTTCTCTTTCTCTCTCTTCTTTTTCGTCTTTCTCCCTCTTCTTCTTTTTCTTTTCTTCTCTTACTCCGTCCAACGATTTTTCTTTTTATTTTTTCTATTTCTTTTGCTTCCACTCTTTCTCCTTTTCATCTTTCTCCCTTTCTTTTTTCCTCCCTTTTCTCTCGCTGTCTGTCTTTCCTGCCTCACCCACTTCTGGGGTTCGTCGAGGGCTGCTTTCCCACTCTGTCCAGAAACTTTCCAGCTGTGTCCACCTCCGGGAATCTCTCTCTTGGCCGCAGCCAGGGGGGTCTCATCTGCTTTGAACCAAGAGCGATTCCGGCGGGCGACCCTGCGGGCTCAGCGCTTCCCCTGCCTGTGCCCGGTGGGCTGCGGAGCGGCTCAGGGCGAGTTTTTGGAGCCGGGGACCCTGGAGCACACGCCCCACACCCCCTTTCCACCGGCCGCCGCTGCATTTACCGGAGAGGTCTCTGCGGGACGCGGCCCATGCGGGGTTGCAGGGCTGAGCGTGTGCCGGTGCCCGCTCCCCCCTGGATCGGAGGGGCCTGTGTGACACCAATTCGCACTTTATTAATTTCATAAATGAGATGTACATTGGCACCATGCAAGCCCGTGGCAGCAACAGGTGACGCTGAGATCGAGGACGGGACTTTTTTTTTTGTCAGCGCGTTTCCAATCCTTCCTCATCATTCAGATGCTAAAGATTTCCTCAGGCGAACAGTACCGGGATGAGCCCGCCCGCGGCCCGGGAAGGGGCTCAGCCCCGCTGGGCAGCCGGTACCGAGCAGCCTGGAGCTCGGCGGCCTTTCCCGGCCGTGGGCAGGCGGGATTCCTCGCTTCCCAAGCGCCCTGGCTGCCCGCATCCCTCCCCCTGGGATCCGGCTGAATTAGGTACATGGATATGGCGTGAACCACGCTCGTCCCTCCCTGCCATTGCAGCTTGGAACCTGCAAGGGATACACTCTCCCCGTTGAGAGGTCGGGAGGGAGACCCAAGGGGTGTAATGAGTTCGTCCGTGAGTTTCTCCATGGGGGACTCCAAGGTCGGTGCCTTGAGATCTGTCTAAGGACCGGTTTGGTGGTGTTTCTCCCACCCTCGATCCCTTCTCGTTACCGAGGCTCGGACTCCATGACGCAGGGTGGCAGAGAAGCGCTTTTCGGGGGCGTCTTTATCCGTTTCATTCATATTTCGTTTCCCTGCTTTAGCTCGCCTTTTAAGTGAAATTAGATTCCTCTTTCGTCAGTACCGCGGGTTTGAAACGGCTTGAAACAACACCGGCGATTCCTTTCTCACAAAAATTCCCAGATACTTCAATTTTCCCCGCCGGCGGAGGCGAGCGGAGAGCCCTCGGAGAGCCCGTGGATGAGCCCCCGCTCACCCCCCGCCCTCGCAAATCACTCTTCAGCAGTGAGAGCCTTCTGCAGGGCACACGATCGCCTTTCATTCCAGCTGCACTCCCTGCAAAGTCCGTGGGAATTTTTCCCCCCACCAGGACGAGATTAGCTGGGAGGCCCCCCATAATGTCCATCCATCAGCCCTCGCCAGAGGGAGAAGGGGGACAGAGGACAAGACCTCGGGTGTGGGGAAACTCCACAGCCGGGTGGGAGCGGAGCCGTGCTGGGGCCGGACCCAGGCGGGCCGGGGATGGAGGTGCCGCCGCTTTTAAATTCACCCTTTAAATTGAAACAAGCTAAATAGAGGAGGAAAAACTTCCCTCGTCTGGTCATGGGGCCGAAAAGTTTAGGGGTCCAGCCAGAAGGGCCCCCCTCGCCCCGGACCGCTGCTCCCCTTCCGCGGCAGGTCCCGGTGGGGCGCGTAGGGGCGAGGGGAGCGAGATGGGAATCAGCTGGTGGGGCAGTGCTGATTCCCTCGGCCCGCAGGGCCCCTGCGATCTCCTCTTTCCAGGAGAGAAACGTGGCCGCAAAATAAAGGCAACAAAAGGAGCGCACAGGGCTCGGCCGAGAGAGCCGGGGCCGTACAGGATGCAGAGCCGAGCACCCACTGCCGGCCCTGGGACTTGTGGGGGGCAATCCCTTCCTGTGGCGAGCAGTCTCCCAAAGGCGCTCCCCAAATGCACCTTTCCACCTCTAATCCCCTGATATTTCACCCATATTATTTCTAAAATGCTCTTTTCTCTTCTCCAACCACCCCCCCAAAACCAGAGGCCGCTGCCACCTAACGCGGCACTGAAATCCACGTCTCCTCTGTGACTTACAACCCAAATCCCAATCCCATGACCTTTCTCTTCCCCCCCCGCCCCGGGTCCCCCACCCTCGGTCATGTGGGACACGAGTAAATTTATCCACCCTAGTGGAAAGGCCTCCTTTCTACAGTTGCTCCGGAGAAGCCCGACACGTTTCACAAGGAGGATAATTTCGGTTTCCCACCTTTCTCTCTCTTTCCTCCTACTTTTTAACCCGGTTTTAATTTCGTTCCCCCTCCCACCCCTGTCCTACGAGGCTACCATCTCTCCTCGGGCATGCTCCTACTCTGTGCATATTTTTCAATAAGTTCCCGCCAAGAGGGTCACTTCAGAGGGACGCTTTTGACGGCTCTTCAGCTCAGGAGATCGCCAAAAAGAACATTTTTGTCCTCTCAGAAGCAGCAGCGAGCTGAGCCCAGGCTGTGTCCCCAGTAACCTCTGCCCTCTCGGGGCTCCCCTCCAGCCGCACGGCGGAGGGTCCCACACCCAAGGATCCGTGTCTGGCGACAGGGACCCCCTCATGGCCCTGCGGTAGGGGACACCCACCCGCGGCCTCCTCTCCGCCTCTCCCTCGGCTCCGGCCGGTCCTTTCTCACCATCTCGGCCGCTTTTCCCCAGCCCAGCTCCTGTGGGGAGACCGCACCCTCGGGTCCCCCCGGGAACGGGACTGGCACAGCGGCCCGCGCTGGGCGGCCCAAACCCCGTCCCGAGCGGGTTTCCAGCAGCAGCCAGAGGTGGGGAACCTCTGGCCAAGTCTGCGGGGTGGTGCCCGCATCCCACCCTCACCATCTCTGCCGAGATGTGGGTGGCAGCAGCAATAGGACGCCCCGGGCAGCCGCAGAGGTTGTGTGCGGGGGAGGGAGGCAGCTCCGGAGGCTCGGGCAGCCCTCAGGAGGCCGGGGCCGAGCGGTGCCCTCAGACCCGGCAGCCCCGGGCGACGCGGCCCCTTCCCCACCCGCCACAGGCGCTCCGACGGGGGAGCTCGGAGCATCTCGCAGTGTGGCCCTGTCTCTGGGCGGATACTCGGCGTGGTGCGAGTGTCGGTGCCGCAGCTCCGCCGTCGGGGCCGGCCGGAGGAAGCCGCTCCACTGCCGCAAACCGCGTGTGAACCGGCTGCGGGCGGCGCCGCTTCGGGTTGAGCACAATTCTCCCCTCTCCTTTCCCCCCACCCCTGCTATTTTTTCGGCTCTACCAACAGTAGGCACGTTTCCCTTTCTTTCCGGAGTGGGGATTTATCCCAACCGCAGGCAGGTGTTGGGCACATTTTGGTGGAAGTAATGAAACCACGGCTCTGAGTGGAGCTGTGAGGTCTTTCCACTCTGTCCTTGCTCGGCAAACTCTCGTCCGCGGGCTCACACGGGGAAAAAAAAAAATCCCACGAGAAATTGATAGAATCTGTTCGTTTCCCGGCCTCACTGAGAGATCGGGAAAAATATTTAGGAAAGCGTCACTGAAATCCTTCAGGGCTCGATTTCAGGCGCTGCTATCAGCTGCCGACGACGAAAAACGGGCAGTACACTCTGTTATACGGAAATGAAACATATTGGAGCCTCCCGCCAGATCCAGCTGATATTATAGTCGATATTCCCAGAATTTTCCTACTACTTTTGCACAATATTCTTTGTCGCACTTATTTATGTGCCTTGGACACAGAGCAGGGAAATATTCATGGAGAGGGAAGGGCGTTTTGTGATAATCGGAAACAGGAGTCCTTTTTTAAAGCATCTTTTCTGGCCCTAAAATTCGTGGGGAAAAATAAAAATACGTGAAAGCACCGTAGCAGAAGCGATGAGAAATAATAAAGGCGAATTAATCGGAAACGAACGTTTCCCGCAAAACCAAGTGGTGCAAAGCGGATTTCCAGCGCGGGGCCGGGCCGAGGGATAGGCTCTCACCGCGCAACCCGCAGGTATCTCGGCGGGGCTTTAGAACCCGTAGGTTTGTACCCTTTTCCCCGTTCCGAGTGGCTCGGGGCAGGGATGGATGTCGGCTCGGTCCCACTTCCCAGCCCCGGGCTCCGCTCGCCGTTCCCGCCTGGAAATTGCGCACTTTGGTCATTTTCGCCTCCCGCGGCCGCGGGGACTCCGCCGCCTTTCGGGGCTTCCTTCGGCCGCTTTCTCTGGGAAGGTTTTATATAAACCAACCTCCCGTTCGACACACTTTGTTTTCCACTGGGTACCCGTGTTATTTCCCGGGCTGCCCCGATGGGAAAGTGCGGAATTTTGCCTCGTTGCTGCCGGTTTTTAAAGGAGGGAGAAGAGGGGAGGGAGTGTGGGGGGGTGGCGGCTGCCGCCTCTATTTTAATGTCATTATAGTTGCCGTGGCAACCCATTGGATCACTCCTCCTGGAATGAACCTTGTGACAATGGCTGGTTTGCGAGAAATCGGTAAATGTGCAGCCGGGGGACACAGCTACATTACCGCGAACAACAGCGAGGGTTTAACATGTGACCCTTCCAATTATGCTGATGATACCTCGGTGCAGCTGCCTCCGCCGCGCTGCGAAGATGTGGCTCTTTGGGGGGCTTGGGGAGGGTTCCCGGGGCTGTTCCAGGGCACAGCCTGGTGGGGATGGGGCCGCAGCCCGCACCGCCTCTGCACTGAGAGGGGAACAACGTCTCTTTATCGGGATCGCGAATGTGGTCCCAACCATTAAAAGAAAAAAAGAAAAAAAGAAAAAATGTAAAAAAGAAAAAAAAAAAGAAAGAAAAAAGGGAAAAAAAAAGAAAAAGAAAGGAAGAAGTAAAAGCTTCTTCTCGGGAACGTGGAGAGAGTTGAATTTGCGGAGGGGCTGTAGCTGCAGGACTGTGCAATAAGGACCTGCTTTGGGGGGTGGGCAGAGACACCCCCGGCCCCGGAGCACACGGTACATCTGTGGCACGGCTGCAGGAAGGAATGAAAGAAACCCGCCCCCTCCCCGAAAAAAAAAATAAAATAGTTACAAGCCTTAAAATATGGTTCAGAGAATTACAAGTAATCAGAGCTGCGGGGGTCAGCAGTGCAAACTTTTTAAGACTAATGTTTATTTAGAAAAGTGAGTGGTGTCTGCGTTGCTTTTCTAGTGCCCCAGCACAAAAGTCCTAATGGCTTTTGCAGACTTTCCATCACAAACTCCTGCACAGGGCGCAGGGACCACCGCCGAAAGCAACCCCAAGCCGCCCCTTTCAAAGGTATCATCGGCACAGGGCTTATAACCCCCTCGCCCGTCTTTCCATGAGTCAGTGATGGTATTTTCTGCACCCTTTCCTCAGTTTTGCCCCTCTTTCGCGTTAGTTTGGTGTAACCCGAACCCTCCCTAACACCGTGGAGGAGAGAAATCGGGGGATGGGAACGGCTATCCCTCCTTCCCTCCCCAGTCCCGTTCAGCCCTGGACGGCTGCGGTCCTGAAAGCAACGCGGGGCTTCAGCCAAGCTGGAAACCTCGTTAGGATGAACCCGGGGGCAGAGGCAGGAACCGGCGCGGGGCGGGCTGGCCCGTGTCCCGAGAGAAGGCAGAGCTGGCAAATCCATTCTCCCGTCTCACCCTTTCCAGCCGCTCTCCCAGGAGCCCAGCCACAACACCGACCCTTGTGTAGCTTTGCGTGTCTCTGCTGAGCCCGTCCCAAAACTCATCCCGTGGATAAAACATGATCGCCGGTTGGGATTTGACTGCCTTAGCAGATTCGAGGCTCCGTCTCGGGATGCTCCTTTTGTTCTCAGGGCTGGAAGAATAAACCCAGAAACTTCACACACCTCTTGGGACAATCCCCCCTCGACTTTAAACAGAAGGTGGACACAGGGGAAACGCCAAAGCCGGTGGCCTCAGCTCTAGGTGCCTTGCATCAGGGCGGGGCAAAATGAGCTCTGTTCAGTCCCTTCCCTCCTGCCCGTGACAGGTGTCGGGATCCGGGGGGGATGAGCAGGACAACAGGATGTTGTCCCCTGTCCTGTCATTAGCCTTCACAGCTCATCGCTGAGCAACCGGAGCAGCTTTGCAGTGGGATGTGCAGGAGAGAAACAGGGTGGCAAGAGGATTGGGATGGTAAGGGGAGAAAAGGGGGCTGGATCTTGCTCCCTTTCCAGCCAAGTGACTGTCTTGTCCTGACCCTGAAAAGGTAAGCTCGGTTTAACCCCTTCTTTGGTCTGCATAGGGAAAAACATGTCCTCAAACCTGGCAAGGCTGAACCAAGAAATGGCAGCTGGAAGTGAAATGAAAGTGCCTCTGGAAACACACACCTGAGGCCTGATCCTGGCTCCCCCTGTCTGAATCAAGCACAGGTACTCAGCTCTGTCAGGACCAGGTTCAGGGTTGATGTCATGGCTGGTGCTGCGAGGCTGAGTTTGGTGGAAGGAGGACAGTGGTATTTCTAAACTGCTGAAATGTGCCTGACACTTGAGGGAAGATCATCTCCTCTCTCTCAAGGGCTTTTATTTGAAGGGCTTGACTCTGCTTATCAACTTGTTTAAGTTGATAAGACATCCTGGCCTTCTGACTCCCATTATCTCCCCGAGGGCCCTGCACCCTCACCCTGGTGCTGGATCAGGTCGCTGTAGCTGCTCAGGGAGTGGAGGACCCCAAGCAGGACCTGCCACTTCTCTTCATGATTTGGAGACCTGGTGCAAAGCTGGGCAGTGGGATGGGGCTGGGTGACTGCAGCCCCTTGGTATTCTGTATCCTTCTATCCCCCTTACAAAGCAAAAATGCTGGGAACACCGCTCATCCCTAAATCTGGGAACATTTGGGATGGAACCTTTTGGATGCATTTAAAGAGGCGAGGCAGGGAAGAAGGGTACAGGGTCCCCAGGGAAGAAGAGAGGGTCTTGGGAAAGAGAAAGAGCTACAGCCTTGCTGGCATGAAGTTGATTTGTCTGAATGCTGTCCTTTTGTGGCTGTCATCTGTCACTGTACCCAGGAGATGCTGCAACCACACATAGATGAAGCTCAGCCATGTGAGAAGCATCCCACAGGTATCACAACACTGCAGCCACTTGCCTTGCCCCTCTGAACCAAAGATACTTCTCCCTGCTAGGGAAGGGCTGGGAATTTCAACCAGCTTCTCCTGCACCTGTGTTCTGCTCCCCAGGACCTTGCTGGGGTGGGGATGTGCATGTGACATCAGGGGTGATGGTGAGAGATGGAGCAGGTGCCAATGGGTGACACAGAGAGTCCATGGGCCAGTGCAGCAAAGCCCCTCTGTCCCCTGGGGGCTGGGGCCAGTCTGATGCTGCAGCAAGGTTTTTCATCTCCCTCCTCAATGTCAGCAGAGCACGAAGGCAGGGGAGAGGTCAACCCCTCTGTTAATACATGTGTTTTAAATAACTGGTATTTTTATTTCTTCCCTTCGGTGCCGTGGGCTTGGCACACATCTTTGTTTGCACAATTGTCCTGCCCATACGTTTTGTTGCCCAAGTAAGGAGAAAAAGATCCCGTGTGTGATCTGGAGGTGTGCTTTGCTGGTTCTGACATGTAAATATTAATCAAGAAACAACAGAGAGACAAAAAAATCCCTCCTGCCCCTGAACCCCGTCAGATCCCTTTATTGTCCAGGCTTTTGTTGCACTTGGACTGGGTTTTCACTTTCTCCTCTCAGAGAGGCTGGCTCCAGCAATGGTCCCCAGATTCCTCAGCTACATCCTACTGAGGGAAAACATTTATTGAAGTTTTCAGCTTATTAGGGAAATACATATTTCTGCTTCTTTTCCAAACTCCACTGACATCTTTTCAAAGCCAGCCCTGCGTGTCAGCATGGGGCCAGGCGAGGCATCCCCTCTCCCTCCTCGTGCAGTTGTATGAACTTTGAGTACCCCAAAACACCATGGTGGGGGAATTCTTACCACCACCATGTGCTTCATTGGTGGACAAAAGTGGTGAGTATGTGTGTGGATGATTTTACTCCATAAAGATGTGCTTCAGCTCACTCACAACTCTGAAGAAACACAGGAAATTTGGACACACCATCCAGCTGCCCAGACAGCCACATTTCAGATGAAATTTGCCAGTGCAGCATTGATGAGGTGGCAGGGCACAGGGAAGTGTCCAGTGAGAGAACTGGACAGCCTGTTTCACATGAAGATGAGGAAATACTTTCCCTGGGTCATCCTGTAAAACTCACTGTGTCATGGCTCTCACTCTGCTGGCAGGTTCTCAGGTGGTAACTACCCAGGGCTCAAGTCTGGATGTGGCCTTTAACTTCAGATGTCCTTCAGGCTTCAGCTGCCTGAGGTTGGCAGAGAGTAGCAGGGAGAGAATCATTCTGTGCTCACTGTTTCTTTTATTTTCTTTCTAAGCATCCATCCCTAGACACTGCTGGAGAGGAGATTCTGGAGCTTTGGATGAAATCCCACAAATTTTCATGGAAGCAGAACAGCAGGAAGGCAAACAGGAAAGAAGAGGAGTAATATACTAATCTCAGGGGCACTTGTTGCATTTCTCTCTTTTCTTTGCTGTGCTGTTTCCTTTTCCTCCTGCCACATACTACAGGATTACTGCAAATGAATTAAGGGATTAAACCATAAAGGAGAATTAGGATCCTGCTGATTTAGAAGCAGAAAACCAGATGGGCTCATTGAACTCTAGATGATGCAAGAAAATAATGGGTAGTGCTTTGGATGTAGGTCACAGGAAAATTCAAGTTATTGGGAATCTCTGAAGATCTCTGCTCCAACTGCCCCAAAGCAAAGTCAGTTTAGAGCAGATTGCCCAGGGCTTTGTTCAGTGAAATTTTGAATATTCCCAAAGATGGAGATTCCTCCACACCTCTGATCCTCTGTGTTGAGCCATCTTCAGAGTAAATTTTTACCCAAGATCTAATCCAAGCTTTCCCTTCCACAATTTGTATTCGTGGCCTCTCCTTCTATGTCTGTGTGTGCCCAGGTTCATCAGGACCCATTCAGGGCCTGTTGTACCTCCCTTGTAAACCAGATTTCTGGGCACAAGTTTCCCATCTTAGACAGAGGGCTCTGGGTCTTCTGAGCACCTTGGATTCTCCCAGGGTGAGCAGGCCTGGATGGGAGGTCCCACCTCTCCATGGTGAATCAGTGCTGCCTTTGAATCGCTCTCACCTGTGTAACAGGGTGAGGATTTCCTGTTACTGTGACTGGAGACATCCCAAGCAACATCCAAACATCCCTCCCATAACCCACTTTCAGGATCAAACAAGAGGTGGTGGGTCTGGAGAAAAAGAACATATGGTGGCCTTTGGCCTGCTGCATCCACCTGGGGAAACAAAGGCATAGATACTAAAGGTCACCTGTTCACCTTCATGGCTGACAACTGAGCCAAGAAATTCCTTCTCCCCAGTGCCCTGAGCACTCCTCCAGACTGCCTGGGGTCACACAGCATGAGGCCATGCTCAGACACAGCTTTTGGTGACAGGCTCGAAGGCAGGTGGACCTCTTCCAGTACATTTTGGCAGCTGGGAATCATCTCAGTGAAAGACAGAGCTGTGACGTGTTTGGCTGTGCCTTGCTGGAGAAAAAAAAATTAAAAAAGAAAAAATAAAAGAGAAAAGAAAAGACAAAAAGAAAAAAAGTTGTCTACAACATTGCAGCCTGTCCCTGATCCCAGGAATGGAGTGAGGACTTGTTCAGGGAAAAGGGAGCCTGACCCTGTGCAGGGAGAAAGGGAGAGGCAGAAGTCATGAAACAGGGCTCTGTTTGGACTCAAATTCGATTTGCATGGTTAAAACTTGCTGATCCCATACAAGGTTCTCCTGGCTGGGAGCTGAACTTGGTTCCACAGCCAAGCTTTCTTCTTTTCCAGAGTGTTCAGCATAAATCAGACTTTCACAGCCGTCTTTGAGTGGAAGGAGCAAGAAATCACATTTTGTCTCCTGTCCAGGAGCTTTGGGAGAAAGGAGCTGTCAGAAACCCAGGAACCAGCTCAGATCTGCTGACACGTGCTCTGTCACTCCTTCTGCCTGTTGCTGCCTTCACCCATCTGCTCTAACAACTCCAGCAGCTCCCATGCCCTGCTTTTCCCAGATGAGATCCCAGCCCGGCTCCTGACACTGAGGTGGAGCTGTGCCCCAAGCAAGTGATACCAAACCAAAACATCTTTTGGGCTGGGTCATACTCTGTCCTGCATCTCACCCAAGGCATTAAGAAGGTTTTAAAACAGACCCAGATCTGGTGTGATGCTGTGCTGTGACCTTTGCACTCCCCTGGGGTCATTTTTAGGGTCTTCTTTTCCTTAGGGGATCAGCCCAGAGAAGTAACACTTCCATGTGCTTTTATAACTCTCCTGTCACTAGTCTCACTAGGAATTATTTTCCAAATATTTAGGTAGACTTTCCGTTGCTGTACCTTCTGCTTCCAGGAGGATGGTGGCTCCACTGTCTCCTTCTTCTCTGACTGAACAAACCCATCTCTCTCCACATCTTCCAGCTTGGCAAAGTACAGCTAATTTTCCTTGTACAGCTTCATAAGCATTTGAGGGAGAGGGGCAAGTTCCCACAAACACTCCATGGGTCATGTCCATCTGAGCCTCTCCTGGCAGGAAGGGAGGGTTGGGTGGAGGTGGCTGCAGAAATCCTACCAACACCTGCAGTGAACCAAAAGCTCCATTGCTGATCCTGTTGAGACAGAGGGTTAAAGCCTCTCTGCTAGAGCCATTCTCTGCTAGTGAGATCCATACAGTCCATTAAAATTAGGGATCTTATTATGGGCTATATAAAAAAGGTAAAGAGGAAATGAGAACCTTATGAAGGGTTTCTTATGTGTGCAGATGGCAAGGGCATCTGAGGCTATGAGAGCCTTTCCAACAGGCTTTTTCCAAACAGAAATGCTAACTTTACAGGTTTTCCCCTCTTTTAAAAAGAGATAAATAGATGCAGGAATATCTATTCTTCACAATTCACACTTGCTAACCAGCCACGCTGTCCTGGGGATGGAGAAACAGACCCTAAACCTATATCATGCTCTGTCCTGGTTTCAGCTGGGATGGAGTTAATTCTGTTCCTAGTAGCTGGTACAGTGCTCTGTTTTGGATTTAGTATGAGAATAATGTTGATAACACACTGCTGTTTTAGCTGTTGCTAAGTAGTGCTTACCCTAAGTCAAGGACTTTTCAGTTTCCCATGCTCTGCCAGCGTGGAGGTGCACGAGAAGCTGTGAGGGAGCGTGGCCAGGACAGCTGACCCAAAGTGACCAAAGGGATAATCCATACCATAGATCATCATACTTGGTATATAAACAGGGGGGAGTTGGCCAGGAGCCACTCACCACTGCTTGGGGATGGGAGGGTGAGCAATTGTATCATGCATCACTTGTTTTTCTTGGGTTTTAGTCCTCTCTCTTTTTGTTATCTCCCTTACTATTATTAATTACTTAATATTATACTGTAACTGATTTCAATTATTAAAATGTTCTCAGCCCATGGGTTTTACTTTTTTCTAATTCTCATCCCTATCCCACTGGGAGGAGGGAGACTGAGCAAAAATCTTTATGGTACTTAGTTGTCTGCTGGGGTTAAACCAAGATATGGTCTCAGTAGCACAGTCTCCTTTTCCCCTAGCACAAAATTCAGCTTTCAGATGCACTTGTAGGTTATAGTCAGCTCTCTCCTGAATCAGATGGAGCAGACTGTGTTTGCTGCCTCCTGCAGCCTGGTAACACATCCATCAGCACACAGGAGTTATTTGAGTCTATTGAGTAGAATCAGGACCACTGAGAGCTGGCCAAAACCGGGAATTCAACCTTCCAGCAGCGGCCACTGCTCTGCCTCTGTTTCAAAGCAGCAGAAACCAAGGACCTCAAGCATGAATGGACTTTGTGTCTGTAGCAGAACCAGAGACCCTCGGAGTCTGGGCATCTATTTGCTTGGTCTAACCACCTCCTGGGACATTTTTAATCTGTCTCATCCCGTCCCCACATGCATGGCTGTCCTGTCACACAGCAGTGCCAGAAGGGGAAAAGGTCCCAGAGCTGCTCTCTGAACCCGTAGGATCTTGTGGGAACTCTTGGTTAGTGCCTTAGGTCCTTCAGGGGCCCAAAAAACAAGCAGAGACAGGAAGCATCCTTGGAGCATGATCCTTATTTATACAGAAGTATAATCTCTCTCTAAAGTCATTGTAGGGGAGTGATTCACATCCCCCTGTGCAGGCTGAGAGCTGAAGCACAGTGAGGCTAAGTGACATGAGCAGGGCTGGGCAGATAACCTGTGGCACAGCAAGAACAGCAGCCAGCAGTGTTGTGAGCCCTTGTCACCGCTGCTCAGCCACGGAGCTCTGGCCACCTTGCCTCCCTGCCCACCCAGCCAGGCAGCCCACTCCTTTCTCCTTCAGACTCTTAAAATAAGACTTGCAAAGCCTCGAGCGTGGTTTCGATTTCATTAATAAATCCCTGCTTGCACTTGGAGCTGCTGTGCCTTTTAAAACATTATCCGTGGCTCTGGTTACACCCCTGATGAAAGCAGGCATGGCCCTATTAGTTTTCATGGCAAACAGCACTGCCACGTCCTGCGATCCTTTACGCACTCGCTGTAACCCAAGTTTCACAGGAAAGGGAGGGGGGAAAAAAGGCATCTTGAAAGGCAGTGTCCTTCTCCTCTGCAGACCCAGGACATTGCACACTTGGATCCCTCCCTGAAACAGCTTTCATTAATCTGTACTATTTTAAAAATTGTTTTAATTTTTTTTTAAATTGCTACCACCAATCACTTCCTGGCTCTGCAACTCCCACCTGATGCCTGTGTCCCTCCAGCCCTGGGAAGAGGCTGTGCCAAGGGGAGGGAATGGGTATGGGGTGTGGAGAAGGGAAACAGGAGCTGCTTGAGCAGTGAGGAGCAACAGCTGCTCTGTAGTGCAGTCTCCTCTTCGTGGCTCAGAGAGGAGGTGTTTTGCTGGGGAACAGAGTTAAGTGTCCACAGCCAACCAATGTGAAAAACCTACTCTGTGGCAACAGGTTTGCTCTGGGTCATTAATCCCAGATCTGCAGATGGGTAAACTGAGGCAAAAGGATTTAGTGCTTACTAGTGGTAGAGGATGGGGAGGACAAGGGGAACTCTCTTCCAAAACTGCTGAGGTGAGTTTTCAAATGCCTTCAGCTTTGCTCTGTGCCTTA
>JANPWX010000399.1:1501824-1678634 GCA_024734555.1 Trochalopteron elliotii
GGAAAGGGGAAAGGGGAAAGGGGAAAGGGGAAAGGGGAAAGGGGAAAGGGGAAAGGGGAAAGGGGAAAGGGGAAAGGGGAAAGGAAAGGAAGGCAGGCAGAAGGAGAAAGACATTAATAAAAAAGAGAATAATGAAATGAGAAAAAAGGTGAGAATAAGGAGAAGAGAGGGAGGAAAGTGAGGAAGCCCCTTTGCATCTCCCGAAGCAGACAGGTGCCAAGGGCCATGATCCCTCTGTCCTGCCCTAGATCACAGATCTCCACCTGTGTCCCAGCACGTTCCCAGCCCCACAGAAGTGCTGGCTGCCCTGCCCACCCCAGAGCTAAGCCTGGCAGCTGTCAGAGGGGCTGGATGGCCAAGCCCTGGCCTGGCTCTCTCTGCTCACACAGAGCAGCCGGGAGAGGGTGGCAGGTGAGCGAGGCACAGTCATTGCTACAACAGATGGCAGAGGCATGACATTACATGGCAGGGCTATTATTTATTAAGTGCTCGTGTTTGTCATGGCTGAAGATGACATCTTATTAAAGAGTCATGACACTGGGCAATTTTTTTAAGCCTAGGGGCCAAGAAGGCTAATGAACAGGGATAGCTCCAGGAATAGATGGAGGGAAGTGCTGTTTTCAGGTCACAGGCAAAGCTGACTAATGTTTCACTGACCTGATTTCTGGGTGATTTCCAGGCACATCTTGCTCCTGCTGATTAGGGATGGATGCTTCCTGCCATCTCCTGACAGTGCTGGCTCAGGGGGAAGCTGCTCTCTCTCAGGAGACCCTGTGGCAAGGGAGCAAAGCCTGAGATGTGTCATGAGAAAGCTCCCACCCACGGACAGCCAAACACCAGCACTCATGCAAACAAGGCCGTGTGGCAGGCAATGGCTTTTGGACAGGTTTCCCCAGATCTCACCTTCCAGGAGGTTTGGAGGAGGGCTCTCAGAGACCACAGGCAATAGCTGGGGGAGTGTGGGAAGCGGGATCCCACTTGTCACTGTGGCACTTTCACTCCTGTGTGATGCTTGTCAGGACAGCTAGACCAACAGCAGGGGCTGCCCGGCTCATTGTGGCCCTCTCAGCCTGCCCTGGCACCACCTCTGCAAGGCTTGCCCTCCTTAGCCTGAAACAAGAGCTGTCTCTCCGCAGCTCCCATGCACTGGCTCCTTATCGCTGACCCGTTCTGTCAGTGCAGATGCTTGACTAATGTTCCCTTGTAAAATGTTGTGTTAAGCACATTCCAGGCGCTGACATTAAATACTTGGGCCGGGGCAGCGCTCACCCTCCGGCGGACGCAGCGCTGAGCCAGCCCCAGCCACACGCCGGTGCTGCCGCAGCCAAATTCGCTTTTTTCTGCCCCGTCCCCACCTCCCCCTGCCCTCCCTCCGGCACAGCCGGCGTGGGCAGCGGGGGAAGGAGGCAGCGGGCAGGACCACGGCTGTCTGGCAGATGAAATAATAATTACCCCGGCCGCCTCCGGCCTCCTTCGCATTCCTCTGTGCTAACAGCTCGGCTTATTTTGTTTTCATCTGCAAATATTGACTCGTCGGGTTCTTTTCACCTCGTGCCTATTAAAAAGGCATTGCTCAGAGTATTGTTATTGAATTTGTTCTGCAGCTGCGAGAAGCATCCAGCAGCTTGAAGGAATTCACCCACACCATTAGCACAGGCCTTGAGGGCTGTGTGCCCTCAATACCCTCTGAAACTGCTTTGCCTGCTACTCTCCAAGGGATGGGACCTGGGTCTGGCTCAGCAAGGATTCTATCCAGCTTTTCCACCAAGGGGGAGATCAGGATGGTGCTGGGGATGAGGGATGGGGATGGGGATCCTGGGGGATGCTGATTTGCTGCTCTGTGCCTCGGTTTCCCACGTCAGCCTTGTGATTCCTGACCATTTTCATAATTGGCTGTGAGTGTTAATTATAGACATGCGATTTAACAGCCTGACCTTTTGTTGCTGCAACTTGTCCTTCAATATTCACTTCAGCTTGAAGATGTGGGAGTTGTTTCCAGATGCCTTAACCTGGCTGGAGCAATAACCAGAAAAATAAATCCCTTCATCTTTCACTGAGCTGAATTATCTGGGTAATTAGTGAGCGTGACACCAATGTTCACGCAGCTCCAGTGTGAGAGTTTGGGATGGCGGTTGGGGGGGATGTTGATGCCTCTCCCCCCTGCAGTGTGTGTTTGGGGTGCAGGACAGGGATGTACAATCTCTCCCCAGTTTCCCCACAGTGTTCAGCCAAGGGCAGAGGGGTGGGAGAGCAGCCTGCTCGTGAGGAAAGCCCCTGTTTCAGCAGCTGTGCTTGGCTTTGGCATCTCTCCCAGAATAAAATTGACTGGCACCACATTCCCAGGGACTGCCCTCTGGCCCCAGCCCTCCCTCCAGGGGAAATCCCAGGGATGCCAGCACTCTGTTGGTGGATCTCACCTGATTTCCAAACAGGAATAGGAACTGAGACAGGTGAGAAAGGTGGAATCATCAGAGGGCACCCTGAGGTGGGTGTCCTCATTGAAACCTCTCCCTGTCACCTGTGAGTGTCCCAATGGACTCCTCTCCATCAGGGGGATGCTTGTTCTTGTAGGTGGGCTGGCCTGTGGTGACCCTTGGGATCCTCTATGTCCACATCTATGGCAGGATCCTTTGCTCAGTTTCTCCACCCTTCTAACCTCCCTCCAGATGCCTTTTTAACCTCTTCCAGCATGAAAGGAGCCAGCAGGTGAAATCCCAGCTCACCATCCCTGCCTACACCCCAGCAATAGCCACCAGCCAGGTGTGGGACATCAGAAAAAGCTCTGACCCTGTGGTGGAGCGATGCTCTTTCTGGGGGAGGGAGGGATGGTGTGTGGCACATGATCCCAAACCCCCTGCACTGAGCAGGTTGTCTCCTGCCTCGTGACCAGCCTGCAGAAAGGAACGTGGCTGCCTCCTTCTCCCAGAGCCTGTTTGTGGAAAGCAAATGTCAGCGTTGTCATGCCCAAGTGTTTATTTTGGAAACAGCCGGGGGCCTGGCCAGCAGGCACGGGGGACATGATCCTCCTTCATGGCAAGGAGGATCAGCCACCCAGCAGCAGCTCCTTCTGAAGATGTGGCTTGGCCAGAGGACTCCTTTCTCCTGCCTTCAGGCTGCACCATGTCAGGTGTGTCAGAGATAATGGCCAGGCACAGGGAGGGCATCGTGCTGGGCCCTGGTGGAGCCAAAACCCAGAGAACACAGACCTGCCTGCAGGTACCACTGGACCTCGGGGTGACCCATAAGGGTGCTGGCTCTGGCTGACACCCAGGGTCATTCCAGGCATAGCAGTTCCATGTCCCTGCCTGGGGTGGGAAGAAAATCATCTCGGAGAAGTGTCCTGTTCCCTTGACCTTTGCTCTCCAAATATTTAGGATCCCACAGCGCACAGTCACGGGCTTTGTTCGGCTTCAGTGTGATGCCATTTGCCTCCTGTCTCAGCTGTCCCCAGTAATTCATTTCTGGCTTGCTGATCTGGGGATGTGGAAGATCCTCTAGCACCACCAGGCTTCCCTGAGGTGAGTCAGGCACCAGGGCACCCTCCCAAGCACTGTCTGTCCCTTGTTCCCTGCACACCCTTATTCCCCCCCTGCCACAGGCTGATGGTCACCAGGCATTGAGGGGACCATCCATGGAGGACAGTCCCCTGTCCCTGGCAGGGTTCAATCTTCTTTCCCTGATTTGCATCTGTCACTGTTTCAGCAGTGACAATGGAGAGCTCAAGCATGGCCAGAGTGAGCAAACCCTGCCAAAATGTTGGACTTTGCATTAGGGAAGATGCTGGGAAAGTGCATCTGTGTAACAAGCAGGAGGAGAAAACTGGGATTTACATGAGCCAGCAGTAAACCAGAGAGGCAAGCCCAGACCCCAACATAGCCTGGGATTTTTTGGTCAAGGACAGGGACTGTTGGCTTTGGGCAGGCTCAGACCTGAGCACTTGGAGGGTCTGAGCTTGCTGTTAGAAGGTGGCATAAATTAAGAAGGATGCTCTTCTCTCCTGGGGTGGTTGTGGATTTACTACCCTGTTTCATTAGTTCCTAGAGATATCTCTGCCCAGCAGTTTCTTGGAAGAAAAAACTGGCTGAAGAGATCTGGGCTGAGGCTGGAGACCTTCAGAAGAAACTTCAGGAGGAAGAACTTTGTTTGGACAATTACACCACCTCAGTGAGGAAGGGAGAGTGCTCAGCTGGCAAGTCCCTGAGGAAATGGCACTGGCTGCCCCCAAGCATCAATGAAGGTGCAAGGGGAGAAGAGCTCAGGAGGAGGATGCCGAAAGTAGGAGTGACATTTGGAAAGGGGCCATAGTGGCTATTGAATTTTCTTTGCTCTGACCATAGATAGATACAGCTTATTCTAAAATTTCATTCTAAAATCCCAGGCTTGGCCATTTTGGTTGAACATCCACTTCTTCCACAGAGGACTTCCCTATCCACAGCTGACGCAGTAAAAGAATAAGGATTATTTAACCACAGAAGAGTTAGTGCTTTATATGAGACAGAGCCATAAGGGTGTGTCCATCAGAGACCATTGAGCCAGAAGTCCCAGACAGACCCTGCTGTTTAGAAGTCCCTTTGCTACTGCTTGCAATGGGCTGAGGATGGCAAAACACCCAAACCTCAACCTGCATGGTTTTATGATGAGCTAAAAGTTTGTGATGTTTCATAGACAAAAGGGGGTTTTTAAAAGCTCTTTTAAAATGAAAATTTATGAAACTAAATTATCGCTAATTATATTTGCATATTTTTTTTAAATTAGAGGTGATTTTTTAGTGTGCTGCTTGAAATCTTGATAGCAATTCTTTTTTTGGCCAGACATTACATTTTCCTACCAAAAGCTGTATTTCTGATGGTTTCCAAAAATAACAATAATTTCAACACAAAATACCAATGAAGTATCATCAAAAAGGTGCCAGTTTCAAGTCATAGGGAAAAAAAGGTGAATTGTTTTTCTTTTTCAGATGGATTTGTTTTCTTGAGAGATAGTGTTGTTTTCTTGAGAGAAAAGAAACCCCAAGTGATCACAGCAACACGGCTTAGATTTTCAGCAGATGCAAGTCAGGTCATCCCCACAGGGACTGGCACTGTGTTGCGTGGAGGGAAGCTTTAGCCCCATGTGTTTATGTAATGTCTTCACCCCTCTCCATTTACTGCTGAAACCACTGGTAGCACTCCTGCCTGCACCAACAGGGCTGCAACTGAACGCTGTAGAGCAAAAACCCCTATGGAGATAGAGAGAAAATCATAAGTAAATGAAAAATGGAAGTTGAAAGGTGAGGTTTGAGGAGAGGAAGTGACTCATGGGTTGGGAATGAGGGATTGGGTCTTGGGGAGGCTTGGCAGCTCGAGCTGCAGTGACCCCCGACTGCGAGGAGTCGTGGGGAGGACAGAGAGGCCAAGCATGGAGCAATGAAACGAGCAGCCGAGCCCAGGGAGAGCTGTGAAACCCTGGAAGACAAGTCCATGGCGGTCATGCAGAAAGGGGAGGAATACCCAGCCTTTCCAGACTGTCTGAGATGTTTATCCTTCTCTCTGCTTTGAGTGGGGGCTGCGTGAGACACGACAAGGTAGAGATTCGAGAGAAGCCAGGAAAGCTGATGCATCTACAACAATGGCTTAAAGCTGTGTTCAAACACCTCACCCTGCATCTGCTGTGCTGTGTAGGGAAAGGGGCAGCATTTCCTGCACCACTGTAACATAAAGGAATGGGGCAGTATGTTTGAAATAGTTTGGATATCCTCAAATGAGCCCTCTGACCTGGATTCTGATGGCTGCAAAAGCCATCAGAACCCAGCTGAGCCATCGCGTGTGCACAGCCAGGGCTGGGCTGAGTTGGTGAAGGACATGTGGATGCACAGGTGGTGGCACACAGGTACCCACATCAAGCAATGCAAATGTCAGGGAGAGTGAGGGCTCCTTTCTCCACCACCCTCCAGGAAATCTGTGTCTGTGTGTGGTGGGGTTTGGTGTATTTGCATCTAGTTGTAAAATAACCTGTTAGGATGCCTGCTGTGCCTTAGCAGAGGGTGCCTGAAATATTGCAAAGACCTTGTGCCCAAAAACTGGGGCTGGCTCAGGAATCAGAGAGCTTCTTGCAAAGGTGCTGCAGTGGCAACTGGAGACCAAGCTGTGTGCTCACCCACTGGTGTTCTCTGCTTGCCCTAACCCCATTTCCCAGCTGCCTGCACCCTCCTATCCCACTCCACATGGCTCCCGTGGCATCCTCAGAGCTCCAAGATCACACAGAGGGCAAGAGCCAACAGGCATCCTTGGTCTCTGTCTTTGGAAACACTGAGCTGTTCTTGGCTTCATTAGAGCCTGATTTGCATAGAAGGGAAATACTTGCCTCTGACTGACTGAGTCTGGGCATGGTTTTCAGAGGGACACAATGCTTACCCGGGAGTTATGGAGCAAAGTGACTTTTTCCACCATTCAGGGGAAGAAAATATATATATATACATTAGATATTTGTATTTGCAGATAAATAAAGCTCTTCATTTCACCCCACCATAGTGAAAACAGACTTTACTTTAAGCTATGGCAGCAGTTTGTGTCATTTATTCTATGAACATCCAGATACCATTCATGCATGGTTTGAGTGAAGTATTTCTAGTGGCAAAGCAGGCTGGAGATGCTGCTTTCTCAGGAGAATGCAGCAGTTGCCTGGAAACCCTACTGGTTTCTGAGTTGCCATGTGCTAGGACACTAAAAAGATTTAATTCAGGGTCTGTTCCCCCAGGGGTTTATAGCACAACTTCAAAGAAAAGGAGCTGAAGGGGATCTCTTGGTCGTTCAACCTCTGTATCTGATCATTGCTTCTGGGGACAGAGAAGGAAGAACCCTGTTATTTGGAATGTGAAATTATTACCCCAGCTATTACAGCATGCAGATGCTCTATTTCTCGGGTTTTAGCACATTTTCAGAAAAGCACAGTTTTTAATTATTTCCTCTGGGTGGAAAGTCCCAGAAATACCACACAGAACCTACCAACGCCCTGGCTGAGCTTCCACTGTCATGAAGTGGTTTCCATGCTCACATCCAAAAGGCTTGTGGCCAACCCAGTTTAAACTCAGCAAGTGATGGAGCTCAGCATGGAGAGAGTCTGTCAAGGTACGCTCGACACTTCCCATCTCTTCTGATAAATCTGCAGCACTCATGAACTAAAACTGAGCTTTTGCAAACTATCTAAGGGAATTTCTCTCTTGCTTTCCTAGGCCAGCACTTGGATGAGGCTTGGCAGAAGTTTCAGTGTGGATTCTACTGGGCATAATACTGGAGACTTTAATTGTTGTAGGAGTTGGCTTGTAGTCCTTTACTTCTTGAACACTGCTGAGACAAATATTCTGGCTAAGGAATCAACCCAGGCACCCACTAACTTGGAGGCAGCATGTAGGGCCAAGTATTGCTGTGAAGCACTGTGGAATCCTGTTGCATTCAGCCTGGCTGTGCTCTTCCAGAAAGCCAGTAGGTGCCATCACTTTGGATGCTTAAAGGTCATTTAAAGAGCTGAAACCCTGTAAAACAAGCACTGCTCTAGAGCCAAAAAAGCAATGTCCCTGGTGCCATCTATCACAGCTTGGTGGCCACTCTGTGTGTGTATGTTAGCCCTGTGTTGTCACAACAGGCCTTGAACACACAATATACTTATGTCCAGATTGGAGAGACATGGATTTGAAAGATGGACTATTTGGTGGATAAGGAACTGGCTGGATTGCTGCAGCAAGAGGGTTGCAGTCAATGGCTCCATGTATAGATGGAGGCTGGTGACAAGTGCTGTTCCTCAGAGCTGTGTCTTGGGACTGGCACTCTTTAGTATTTCCATCAATGGCATCAATCTCCATCTCCCACAGACTGTGGGATTGAGGGCACCCTCAGCAGATTTGCAGGTGACACCCACCTGAGTGGTGCAGGTGACACTCCTGAAGGATGGGATGTCACCCAGAAGGAACTTGAGAAGTGGGCCCATGGGAAACTCACAAACTTCAAGAAGTTCAAGTGCCAGGTGCTGCCACGAGTCAGGGCAATCCCAGACGTGGGTGTGGACTGGGAGAAGACATCATTGGGATCAGCCCTGTGGAGAAGGACTTGGGACTTCTAGTGGATGAAAGGCTGGACATGCACACAGCACAGAAGAGCAACCAAATCCTTGGGCTGCATCCAAAGCAGGGTGGCCAGAGGGCCAAGGGAGGGGATTCTCCCCCTCTGCTCTGCCCTTGTGAGGCCCCACCTGGAGCACTGTATTCAGCTCTGGGGCCTGCAACACAGGGGAGCCTGTGACCTGCTGGAGTGGGTCCAAAGGGGCCACAAATGTGATCAGAGGGATGGAGCAGCTCTCCTATGGAGACAGATGAGGGAGATGGGGTTGTTGAGCCTTGAAAATAGAAGGCTTCAGGAAGAACTCATTGCAGCCTTCCAGTACTCGAAGGGAGTTAATAAAACAGAGGGTGAATGACTTTTTTACACAGGCAGATAGTGACAGGACAAGGGGGAATGGTTTTTAACCAGAAGATATTTAGATTAGACACTGTTGTGAGCATGGTGAGGCCCTGGCACAGGCTGCCCAATGAAGCTGTGGATTCCCCATTCCTGGCAGTGTTCAAGGCCTGGTTGGACTGGGCTGGGAGCAGCCTGGTCCAGTGGAAGGTGTCCCTTCCCATAGCAGGGGGATGGAACTAGGTGGTCCTTAAGGTCCTTTCCAAACCAAACCATTCTAGGATTCTAAGATTCCAGGATTCTATGAACACATCCCTCCCCTTAACAACAGGTCCCACCCAGTGACAACAAGCCCAGCCCAAGACACCTCTCCAATATAAACCCCTCGTCCACATCAGGCTCAGCTGTGCAGCAGAAGGTGCTGATCAGGGGTGAGGATGGAGGGGTGTGCCCTGCTTGGAGGGGGAGAATAGGATGTTTGGGTTGCCAGCAAACCTTGTGCAAGTTGTTTTTTTTTTTCTGCTTGTCCTCCAGTTAGGCAGGCAATCTCACTCTGCTGCTTGGAAAGTAATCTCTGCAATATTCACTAGGGGTGGATTTGTTGATTATAAAATTAAAGGAGTCTTTGGGATTAGGGATTCTGACCTTGGATCTAGCTCTTTCTAGAGGCTGTGACTGCAGGTTGGTGTTTTAGCTGGAAAGAAGAAATTTTGGTGCTAGGAAGTAACAATAAACGAGCTTAAAATAGGTTTGTTATGCCTCTGTTAGAAGGACTTTAAATGTGTAGTAGCCCTAATTGGAGAGGGCACCAGGTTAAAACTCAGTAAGTGAAGTTTATTGAAGGGTTTTTTTTCTAAAAGCTTGATTTTTTTTTCCTGAGAAAAAAAATGCTTTACTTTCTGAATCTATTTTTGATGGAATGAAAAAGCATGAGCTGAGCTTTGTGTTTAAGTGGCATTTCCTCTTTTTCTATACTAAAATGGTAGCAGAAAGGTAAAGGAGCTGGAAGGGGAGAAAAAAAATGATTTAAAAAAATTATCCCCTTTCTCCTAGTCTTTTTGATAAAAGCATTTCTAAAACATTTTTAGTGAACAATCACTGTTTCTTCTTGAAGTACATGGGATGGAAAGAGTTGCATTGTGGTGGAATGAGCCTTTCACTTTTTAAAAGAAACTTTGGCAAAATATCTGTAGCTTAACTGAAGGATTTTAAATTGCAGTCATCTTGAATGCTCAGAATTCCTTCCATTATCTTCTGAGAACTCTGACATCTGTATATATATATATTTCTTTTTTTTTTTTAAGGCATAGCAGTTGAGAGATGCTGCTGAAGAGACATTCCTTTATTTTCTGATGATCCTCCAAACCTGCCTGTGCTGTAAGTCAATGATGGAATAATTGTAGTCTGGATAATGCTTTTAGTGCTGAGCAGGAAAAATAAGCAATGGGAATGGGGCTAATTTGTCACTCCCCTTGGAGAAGAAAGACTCTTGTGGCCCAGTTGCCATAGTGTCAGCCAGAACTGATTTGCAAATGAAGGGTCTGAAACTCTAGATGAGCGTATGGCTGCTCCAAGAGTTCATCCCATAATTTTCTCTGTGCTTTTGTCTGCTTTACTGCTCAGGGGTATGGCCAGGTGCCAGCAATATGACAGCAAGGGGTGAACACTGCCAGCAAATCCATTTTGGGCTTAGCTATGAGTATCCCAGGTGAAAAATGTTAGCTAACTTAGTCTGACTGAAGTGTCCACCTCCATCTCCAGGAGGTGACTCTGCCTGGGATGTCATTTGAGGAAGGGAAGGATCTGCCCTGGATTCTTCTACCCATTTGCAGTGGGATGTTGCCTTCAGCTTTTGAGCCTCTGTTACCAGGGCAGTCCATGCCCCATGTACCCACCAGGATTTGCTTTAGAAAGATGTTCTTGACGGATGGAGTTGGATGGTTGGGGTATGGAGGGAGAGGAACATTTTGGCTATTCGTGATGAGTCTCTGTTTTGTCTCCTACCCAGGTTCCCTGATGTGCCAGCAGCTGGGATTGGTGGTCCATCAGGACAGCAGTGCCTTGCCATAAACTTCACTTGGATTGTAAGGTAAGGACAAGCTTTGTTCCTCAGGAAGAAGCTCCACCAGCTGTGCAGCCACCTTATCCTTGTCACCTTGCGTGTCACCTTCTGCCATGGGCTCACAGGTAAGAACTCTTTGCTTTTCTTTGAGAGATGAGTTTAAAGGTGAAGCTGATTGTCATCATATATTTACTGCTGTTGGTTTGTTGTACCATGTGGAGTTTATTGCAGTGTTATCCTATTCATATTTATTCACAATTTTCCTTTGGTGTTTCAAAAATTTCCTTCTGCCTAAGTTCTTTTTGGTGCTGCTTAGGGCAACTTTGTCCCTTTCTGATGAGTAGTGATCCTCTTCTAGGTTTGAGGACTGAGATGTGATATGGATGGCAGTTACTTTGATTTACATTGTCAAAGGGAAGGTTAAGAAGTTGATTTGATGTATGTTTTGTAAATAGAATCTGATGGGAATGTGGAATTTTTTTGCTGAAAAGAAAGGTTTTGTTTTGCTACATTGTGCAGACCTTTTAAGAGCAGTCTTTGGAGGCCTTCTGAAGATAAGGGGCTGGATGTATTTGTGTTATCAGCAGTCCCATGTAGTAGTGCAGGCTGGTGGGATGGGAGAAGGTCACCTGCAGAATCTGAGGTTTCACGATGAATAAACCAACTGAGCCACACATGTGAGTCTGTGATTTGCTTGCAGAAGGAGCATTTCATAGAATGTGAACCTGCTTTTGAAGTCTCATTTTTTCGGTTTTTCTTATTCAAGTATGCTGTTTTAGGACAAGTGGATGATTTGCTACAGTGTTCCTTGTGGGATGGTGAGTGAGCAGCGAAGGGGATCAGGTGTGGCTGGGAGTGTAACCAAATACCAGTCCAACAAACCAGGTCTTTTGGCTCTGTGAAACCATGTTAAAGTTATTTCTTTTCCTCTTGGGGAAGGATGTTTGCAGCATATGCGATTTCTGAGAATTTTTCATTCCTCATGGGTTAAACCACAAGCAGAGCAGAAGCTGTGCTCATCTAATGTCCCTGTAGTTCCACCCAGAGCCTTCACAGGGTGTTCCCTGCATGTGAAACCCAGTCCTGGGACTCAGCAGTGTCTAATGGCACAACAACAAAATCAGTTTCAAACTGAAGCTGCTAAAAGT
Source organism: Trochalopteron elliotii (assembly GCA_024734555.1). Lineage (NCBI taxonomy): Eukaryota > Metazoa > Chordata > Aves > Passeriformes > Leiothrichidae > Trochalopteron > Trochalopteron elliotii. The sequence goes on from JANPWX010000399.1 coordinate 1,513,464, forward strand.
TGGGGAATACATCTGCTCTGCCTGTTAGCTTCGTGTTCTGTTGAGATATCCTGGAATATCCTCACTCTGTTGTTCAGCAGAGTCTCTGGACAAGGCATTTGGCTTTTTTTTTTTTATTTTATAAGGATTGAAGATGCATCAGTGGGACTGAAGCAAGCCTGGAAGAAATTTGGGAATTATATTGTTTCTGTGGTGTTTGTTGTAGTGCTTTTGTTTGTTTGTTTGTTTGTTTGGTTTGGTTTTCCCCTGGTGACTTGCCTCCTTGAATAACTGAGGGTGAAGATAAGTCTGTTCAATTTTATATTGAGCTTTTGGATGGTTTGGGGTATCATTTAACCCTGAATAATATACATTCTATATGTAAAATAGGTATTTATATGTTAGCAGGTTTTGTATTAGTACAGAGACAGTAATCCTAACAAATCCCTTTTCTTTCAGTCAGTAAGCACAATACAGACTAAAATCCTCACTGATTCGAGGAAAAAAAAATCCTGCTGATATTTCTTGACCTTGCTTTATGTCCTGGTGTTTGTTACCAGTCATTGGCACAATCAAACAGCTTCATTACAACAGCTGAAACCAGAGTCTCTAAAATGTGGAGTGGTATGTTTGACCTGGTGTTAATTGTACTTGTCAGTGGTCTTTAAGTGGCAGGGTGAGGGCAGATGTGTTATAGATAGCTTTCCTGAGCCAAGATTCAGTAGCAGAGCTGGATGTGACTTTCATAAAGGGAATCCCTGTATCTGGCAACATCAGCTTCAGATCCTGGAAACCAGCACCCACAAAAATGGACAAATGGGGTTTGCTTGGATGCTGGAAAGCAGCAGCAGATCAGGTATTGTGGGGGCTGGGGGGAGGAGGGGGTTTGAGCACCAACCTGATGCACTTGGCCTGGAAGCAGGAGAGCTGAGGTGATGCCTTGTTCTTGGGCAGGATGTCTTCTGCTGGGAATGAGGTCAGCTGCTTCACAATCTCTTGAGCTGCTCCCACTGACATGTGAGCTCCAGATTGTATCCTGGAAATGTGCAGCTTAAACAGGCTGTTTCTGATCTTTTTCCTGAAATGTAAGAAAATTCTGCTGTAACAAAGGAAAATAAGGCTTTTATGAGCAATGAATCCAATGTGATCATGGTTGCAACCTTTTACTCTCATGTGTTTTTTTCCCAAAATGCATTCACATTTCCCTGGTCTCCTAATGATTCTCTGGGCAGCAGTGTGCTTGAGATGCATCTGGCTCTGAGCTCTTTGTGGGGCTTAGCTGATCATATTTCTATGTTTGTGGGGACAGTTGAACAGTTTTTGCTTCCTTTATCTTGATGAACATAAGCTAGACTTTCCTTTTCTCCTTTATTTCTGCCCTCTCCCTACTCAATTCACAAGAGCTTTATTTTTTAAGTTCAGTGAAGTCTGATCAAGGGATATAAAAAGTGGGAGAATAGCTCTGAACTTTTTTACAGGGATGGAGAAATCAACAATCAGTGCACCAGTATCTTTGGAGTTAAGTCTTGAGATTAAGAGAAGAAAGTTAAATATTCTCATCTCAGAAAGATGAAATTAATATTACTTTGTCAGTATGTGGATTGTTATTGTCAGGAGAAAATGCAATTATTGATCTCCATGGAGATGTGTAAATAAAAACAACACCTGATTACTAGGATCTGTATTCAAAGTAGAATTCAAGCACATTCCTATTTTATTTGAATAGTAAGGTGCAAGCTGCACAGAGAAATCTGGAAGTTGCTGGGCTCAATGCACAGGTAACTGAGTTCAGTTCTGTTCTAGATGTTACCTTGGAGGGTCTTGCCTGCCCCTCCACATCTCTGAAGTGCAACACACAAGCCAGAGGACTTTGCAGTAATGTGTGGGGCAGGTTCCTGTAGTGGCTGCTCTATTAATCTGCATGTGTTAGCAACCCAAAACCAGAGATCAGGGGTATTACAGGGCCTCATTCAGGGCTGTTCCTGTCTGGAAAAAGTGAATTTGGTCTTGTGGGGACTAATACCAGCTCACAGATGAGGGTGTCTGACTGCTAGAGCACTGGCAGGGTTGAAGCCAAGAAGCTGGCTGCAGTGAGGGGCACAGTTTGCTTGAGCTGCATGGGTTTCCTTTTAGATTCCTTGTCTAAGGCTTTGTCTTCATTCTGGAGTCTCTTCACATATTTTGCAAGTCAATAACAAAGCTTGTAAGAAAAGGTGTGTTGGGAGAAGGAACATGCTGTACAAGCCTGGATCTTATATTATTTCTCACTCTTCTGTGATCCTGTGGCAACTGCTGGCCAACAGGACTCTGTAGCTGTTCCAGTGTCACAGAGTGAGTTGGGCCTTTCATTTGGCTTGTTTTGGGTAACAGGGGAGTAGGTGTTTACCCTGTGTATGCTCTGCACCCCATGTATAACTTGAAGTTCTCCTAGATGCCTTGTGACCACAAGCTTTTCCTGAAAAATGGAATAGGACACCTTTTTGGCTGCCTCTAAACCATGGAAATTTTGCTGAGACTTTTCTGTGAAAGAGGAACAATACAATCTCAACATAGAAGTTAATTATAGCAATGGAAATTTTTCTTAAAGACTTTCTGATGTGAGGCTGGTATTGCTTTTCAGCAGGATAGAACACTCAGAAATGCCACTTTTAATGAAAAATGCTTTAGTGGCAAATACTTTCCACAGTGTAATGGTTATTCTTGGGTTTGTCTGAAGCGTATTGAACCTCTGTATTTCTTTGTGGAGTTGTGTAACATGGTTTGGCTCTGCCTCTTCACTCTTGCTCAAGTGCAGTGCTGGTCTAGGTGAGGTGGGTGCCAGAGAAGTCATGGGAGCTGAATATGGTAAATGTTGTGCTCAGGCTGTGTTTTGTATCAAGCTGCTGCATGGAGTAAGACAATTGTGAACCTTGGACTCTGGGGTATCTGCTTCTGCTACCTTGGCCCCTCTGAAATCATATCCCTTATTCTCATCTCTGTCTTAAACTCCATCTAGATTGAGCTACTCCTGACATACCTGGGTTTAACTAGGTGATAATTCTCCTAAGAATTGATCCTGTAGGCTGATTGCCAGGGAAAGACTGCCTTGGATGTCAGCAACAGGTCTTGTCTTACACAGATACAAGCCTAAAGCAGGGTTCTGGCAACAGAACTTTTTTTTTTTTCCCCTCTGTAATGATGATGTTATTGAGAAGAAGGCAGAACTTTTCATATAGCTGAGGTGTCCCATCTGTTCTTATCCTGTTCAATCTCTGAACAAGCTAAACAGTACTTCATTTTCTGGAGACTTGCTGATTTTCCTCTCATTTCTGGAGATCTCTGCAGCTATGAATAAGGAAGGCTTATGCTGGCTTGGCAGGTGTTAAGCAAGTGGCCAGCCTGGGACATGGTATCAGGTTGCCACTGGCACTAATAAAAGGACTGATAATCTTGTCATGTTTTTTTGAATGCTCAGGCAACTTCTATGGCCTTAATACAGAGGGGAGGAGGGGAAGGGGGTGAAGAAGGAGCTGGCCATCTGTAAGTTCACCTGTAAAATAAAAGAACTTAAGGGTTTTGAAGGTCACCATGATGCTGTCTTTGGGATCTCATGGTACATTGGGAATTTGGAGGCTGTGGGAAGAGCTGGCACAACTCCTCCAGCACTGTGCTGTGCCTGGCAGGCACCAGAGGTGGGGAGGTGGTGGGATTCTGCCATTTGGTGCCATGATGACTGTAAGTGCAAGTGGGGTCAACGGGGGTTAGAAACAGTGATGAAGGAGAAGCTCAGCAGTGGCTGTTGATCATGCAAATCTTTATTGCATAGGAAATTGCTCAGCAAGAGATTCTGCATTCAGATGGACTTTGCTTTTTGGTGCTGGGGTGCCTACAGTCTGGGTTCTGCTACAGCATTGAGGCAGCTCCTTTTTGGCAAAGCTGAGACTGCATCACAAGGGTGGTTTCTGGTTCACAGCTAAGTCTCTCATGTCTGCATCTCCTGGAGGACCACTAGATGTGCTCTAGGTGTGTCTAGGGTCACTGTAATGGCACTGAGCAAAGGTGTTGAGAGCCATCCCCTTCCTTCTGAGCATCTTAATGGTGGACGTGTATGTGAGAGACCTGGGGTTTTGATGGCCTGTGGCTCCTACTTCCAATGCTACTCTTCCATGTTAACTAGTCATTGGATAACTAGTCTAACCAAAACAAATGTTTAGCCCTAGATCCAGAGCTCAGCACTTCTCAGACCGCAGCACAAAATCTGGGCCCTGCTTGCTTTTCTCTTCTGGGCCCTGTGAGTCTGGTGTGGTAGCATGTTCTGAGGGAACCCTTTGCTTCTGGAGGGTGTGGATGGAGAGTACAGGCTTCAGTCCCTCTTGGCTCTGCAGGTGAGGGTGTCTGTCACCAATTGTCTGTCAGAGTTTAGGATGCCTCTCTTTCTGCTGACCTTTGGGGGGAAAAAAGGGGTTTATCCACGCCCAAAGAATTGTGTCAAGTTCCTACTGCAGGAACAAATTAAGGGTGAATCCACCAGTTGGAGGCCTGTTGTGGCAGAGGCTTCTGTTTACTGCCTGAAAAGTTATAGACTCAGCAACATGAGTTATGGAGCCTTCTCTAGCACCCATAAATCTTGGAGGAGAATCAGAGTCTTCAGCCATGTACCCACCCAGGCTAATACCATTTCTTGCAGCTGGAATTAATCATGGCATTAGGCAAACAACGGGGGTTCATTAGGACCAAAGGTGACTTTAATTTAATTGAAATATAACTTGGCAAGTAAAGAGGCGATCCAGTTCACAACACCTAATGGGAGGTCTGGGTTATATATGGAAAAGTTAATAGCCGTAAAAATATCCAAACAACATATTTGTGCACGTGTTCCAGTAAAAGTCTGAGCCAACTACTTTTTAATGGTTTGGGTTTTCAGATGTATATATTCATGTTCTTAAAATAAGAATAAGACTGTATGAGTGTGCACAGCATAGAAATATGAGGTGAGTGAGGGCATCAGGGAGAAGAGCCTCATGGTCAGGACAGCATTGATGAAACCCACCTTCCTCCTTGTGCTGGAGGAGGTTGCTGAACATCTTCTGTCCCCACACGGTTTCTCTGTGTCATGGGTGCTACAGCCTTGCTCCTAGAGGCTGAGGAAAAGAGGTTCTTACCTGGTTTTTTGGGTAAAGGCACCATACAAATGTACCCAAAAATGGATGTTTGGAGTTTTTGGCAGTTTCATGTATTTAGATTTCATACAACTACATAAGCCCAAGAAATAAATGAAAACCCCTTAAATAATGATATTGGCATTCCCTTTTGAATGACCACCCACATCCCCCAAAATAATCATATTTAAATACCAGTTAAATCAGCCTGTAAATCAGTGTTACAACACAGGTCTTTTAACCTTCCCTCCCTCCTGTAAAACAGGTCCTCCCATTTCTGCGTACACACGACCTCATAAACTGACTCCTACATAAAATATTATTTATATTTTATTAGGTAAATATATGACAGTATGCACACATCGGTGGGCTGTGACTTCATAGGACCAGCCTGCAGATTTTCTACTATGTAGCTTTGTACTTATTTTATTCCCTAGGCTGTTTTTCATAGGGAAGGGGCCATCTATATTTTCATGGGCATGAAATCTGTATTTCCAGCAATGAATGTGAATCTCTACTTTGGAACGGACCATTGGAAATAAAACTATATACCTACAGATTTATTTTTTTAAAATCCCCTTCTCACTGGTGTTTTTCCTTCCCCTCAATTGCTCATGAAAGAGCTCATCTGATGGGCCCTAATGGGATATTGTCTTGTAGTTGATTTCTCATGAGCTGGCCAGTGCTGGTAGTGTGATCTCAGCATTGTGAAAGCTTGTGAGGTGCTTGATCCTTCAGTGCTTGGGTTGAGAACCACAGAATCATTAAGGTTGGAAAAGACCCTTCAAGGTCATAGAGTCCAACCTTTAACATAACACTGCCAGGTTCACTACTAAGCCATGTCCCTAAGCACCACCTGAACATCTTTGTGTTTTTTGGATGCTTCCAGGAGCAATGATTCCACCACTTCCCTGGGCAGCCTGTCTTTATGCTTCACCACCCTCCCATTGAAGAAATTTTTCCCAGTATCCAGTAAACAAAAGTAAAGAGTCTTAGATGATGTGGGTTAGGAGTGACTAGTAAAAAAATATTTATGCGTGGAAAGAAAATTTATGCATTTAAAAAAAGTGGAGGGCAGAAAAACGGAAGAAAGACAGAGGACAGAGAAATAAAGGGGTTGTGTAGGAGGTTTTAGCTCGGTGTTATCACTTTGGGAAGGTCACTTGGGATCCTTCTATGCTGGAAGGGACTGCACTGAGGCACTGGGAGAGTACACAGGCAGGCGCCGGGTAGGAAAAGAATCCATCTCTTGATGGCTCGGCTGAGATTGCCATATGGTTTTGCTTAGATGGTGCCTCTTGGGCTTTGCTCTGTCTTTCGGTGGCCTGTGTGCCTGTTTCTCATTTCAGCAGTTTCTCTGATGGTTTTATCTCCATGTCCTTTGGGTTTTGGACTACTGGGGAAAAGACTGTCTTTTCACCAGCTGACTTGAGCCTTCAGCAGGGCTCACCTTGTAGTCAAGCTGGCTTTAAGCATTTCCTTTCCAGTAAAGCAGCTCTCTCAGAAGTTTTGTGAAACCCACAGTTTGTAAGCAGGAAAAGAAAACTGAGATGAAGTGACAAATGAAATACTTGCTGCAGACAGGAGATGGTGGACTTCCAAGCCCCAAGGGGAAGAGAGGGAGTGAATGTTCATAGTGAGCCCCTTTCATTCTTGCCACAGCAGATGAGAGATAGGCAGTAATTTCTGCTCTTATCTCTGGTTTTAGCACGGAAATGTGTCTGCCAGACACCTCCTCCCTGTGCTGGAGCTGTCTCCAAAGGGATCTCCCCAAAAGGGGGAGCTTTTAGCCCACCGTATGGTGTGTCCCCCACTGGCTGGCCTGTTTCACTGTGTTGGAGACCCTGCTAGACAAAAAGTGTGTTTGCACCTTGAGGTTACCCCTAAAACTTGCCCATCCTCTCTGGTATGGGGAAAATGAGATGTCAAAACAGCCACATTTCACCTTGAAAGCCATGGCTTGGGTTCTTTCTTATCAGACCTCTGCCACCCCTTAAGACTTGGAAAATTTTTCCCCAGAGGAAGTTACTTTTCTTCTGTTACTGCTGGGAAACAGCATCACAGGGAGGTGAATTGACTTTGAGGTCTCTGTAGGGTCCCACATGGAACCTCTTCCCACACCTCCTCCTCCTTACATCTGTTAACATCCCTGTCTGTATGGTGCCTCAAAAGGCCAAAATGCCAAAACAAGTGTGTTTTTTTTAACTGCTGATGGCATATTTGACCTTCTCCAGCACTTTTTGGCACCTGGTGTCTTGACTACCTTCACGTGTGTGACTCTGCATCTGTGAAGCAGCCTTAAAGGACTTGACTTTAGCTGTCTATCAGGGTGTGGGAGCCTGATCCTGTCACCTTGCCTGGCCTGATGCTGCCCATGCCAGCTCTGCCCTTTGTCCCTGTGCCAGCTGCTGCCTGACACAGCCCCCCTCTGCAGCACACTGACTCCATGCAGCCTCTGTGCTTGGCGCATGGCAGAGGGGTGAAAGCAGAACAACCTGTGCTGGGTGTGTTTGTTCAGCACTGTGCTGGCCTGGTGTTGGCTTGGTGCCCTTCAGCTTGGCCAAGAGGGCAGCCGGTTGTTCTTAGAAATTTCTTTGGAAGAAATCTAGGTTTGTCTCAGGCCTGGTCTGCTGCACCAGAACTCCTTTGAGCTTTGCACGGGAGGTGTGGTTTTCCTCACAGGCATTGCTCTGACCCCCTGCAGCCTCCAGGGATAAACCTCTGTGGATTTTCCTGATCTACTGGGCACATGAGGCTGTGAGAGGCACCACAGCTCAGGCAGGGATGGAGTGGGGAGTGCATTGACTGAGATGCTGAGGTGCCAAATGTACCCTGGCTCCTCCAGTGCTTCACCCTCAGCTTTCTTACAAGGATGGATGTGACTATTGTTGCAAGCTTGTTTCCATGCAAATCCGGGGGCACTGAAGGGTGTTGGGCTCGAGCCCAAGCTCTCATTCACATTCTGGGGGCTGAACGTGTCTGTCCTCGTCCCTTTCTCACTCCCCAGCCTGGACTTGCTACTCACTGAGCAAAGCCAGCAGTGAGGCTGAAAACCAAGGAGTTGATGGGGCTCAATTTGCTTTTCTGGGCTTCCGTGCAAAGTAGCATTTGTCAGAAGGTAAAGGAGGTAAACTAGTTCCTAATTAGTCTGCACAAAGGGTCTAATGCTATAAATGTGGAGTGAGCACTATAAATCCAGCTTGGAGCTGGCTGCACGGTAATTTCCCTGTATAGACAAGCCTCAAGTCACAATTCATTATGGCTCTGCTTCATAGACCCTCCAATGTTGTGCTTCCCCTTTGCTGAGGGCAGATTGTCAAGCTGTGACCCTGCCTTAGTTAATTAACCTTCAAATGGGATTTATTTTCCCTTAGTTACTTGTGTGTGCACACATTTGGTAATAATGACTGTCCACTCTCCTCGCTCTCGCTAAAAGGGGAGTCATTTGTTACAGAGTTTTACCAGAGGTAAAAAAATAAAAATTTAAAAAAAAAAAAAAAAATCCAGGCCTCAACTTTCATGGAAAATTGATAGCTTTATGCCAGAAAGAGACAGTTCCATCACAGCCACTTCTTCAGCTGTCTGCAAATATTTGAAACCCTGAGATATTTAATGTTTTTCAGATGGCGATAAATCTGCAATAGTGTGGGCTCGCTCGAGCTTAGTGAGAGATGAAGTGAGATAGGAGAAAACGCATGAGCCAGCATGGGAGAGGTATTGCTGCTCACACTTCTGCTGATGTCAGGACAGGTTTTCAGGACCTTCCAGCATACCAGCTGGCTTCTCTTCGCCAGGGAAAAATATACACAAATGTGAGCTTCCAGTTCGTTTCCCATCCAGTTGTGAGCTAAATGTTTGCTTTTCTTTGTCTTCTCCCCCCCTACTTTTATTATTTTTGCAATCTGACTTTGAAAATATGAACCTACAGCTGGGGAAGAAGAAATGTTACTGACTGGAAGCTTTTTTTTTTTTTTTTTGCATCTGTCAAGCCTGAGATATTGCTCAGGGTTTGTTTGTTTAACCTTTTGTTTGCTGTTCAGAACCTTGATGGCAAGTTGCAGAATGTGATTTGGTTGCAGATGTGTTGGTGTCTTACACTGGGTTTTTTTAAGGAGGAGAAAATAGTCAGATCATCTCCATGTGCTTTGCTTGCAGCATTGCCTCTGCCTGGGGTAAGCCTTGACTATCTTTCTGTGTTCCTCTGATACACCCGATGTGCCTGGGGGCTGGTCTGTAGGGAGGTGCAGGGTCCAAGGGAAGGCTCTGGGATTGGCAGGGACCCTGAGGGCAGGAATGAAATCTTATCTTTGGCACATCCATCAGGAATGAGTGCTGAGAAGGGGCAAGAGAGGATTCTGTCTGGCTTTCAAGATGCTGGGGCTGTGCATGTCTCACAAGCAGAGCAGAGTGGTGACAAGCTGGGGAAATATGGTGAGATGCAGATGCTTAAATGAGCAAATTGTCATCGTCCTCCAGAAATATGGATGGCAAGCTGCAGTAGAGCCTGATATCACTGGAGCAGGAGGCCACCTGAATATTTTCTTATTTATTTTCCTTTGGAAGTATGGAGTAAAACAGTTTTTGCAGAAAATGCTGTTTAATTTGTTGGGAGGAGTCAAAGAGCAGTCTGGTTCTCCAGATACTAGCATCTTTCACAGCAAGTGAAGGAGTTTTGGGTGATGCCAGGGGGACTGTGTGTTGTGAGCAGCCTAGAGTGTGGAAGAGGGACTGGGCAGGCAGGGATTTAGCCTGCCATGGCTAAATCAAATCCCCCCCACACTGCAGCTGCGATTCACTGATGGGTTTTGTCCAAGTGTCTGTTCGTGAAGTTTTAAAGAGACAGAAACACCTCAGCAATTTGATTTTGGCAAACAGCTGTGAGCCAAGTGTGGAACAACAACAAAAAAAATCCCTGTAAAAATCAGGGAAAATGCCTGCAAATTTCCACACATTTCACAGAGGCAGTGTGGTCTCGGAGGCAGCAGGGTGGTCTGGATGTTTTAGTGCTGGTGTAGAAAACAGCCGCTCCTGTGCTCAAATGCCAGCCCCACCATGGATGTGCCATTTCACCTTGGCAAAGGCCCTTGACCTTTCCACATCTTGTTTCCTCTCTTCTTCTCTTTCCCCCCTTTTTGACTTCAAAAATGAGAATTAGTGGCCCCAAACCTGGGTGGTGGCCAGCGTGGGCCTGGCACAGCCAGAGAAGGTGGGGCAAAGGTGGCTGTGTTCCCAGGTTTCAAGGGAGGCCAGGGACTGGGGATGTTCCAGGAATCAAGAGTGTCTTTGACCTCGATGGAGGCCCCGACCCTGCAGCACAAGCTGTTAATGCTTAGCTGCCTCCCACCTCCCTGCTCTGCTCAAGTATTCCAGGGAAGGGAAGAGGTTTTTCTAGCAGCCGGGCAGCCTGGGTTTGGCAAAGCCCGTGCAGTCTCCACACCCTGCTTTTACATATTCATGCCTATCCAAAATGTTCCCTTCTGGGCTGGACTTTCCCAGGCTTCACCTCTGGTCTGTGAGCTCATGAATCATGGGGAATGAAACTCTTTTGAAAAGGGTGAATTTTTCTTGGGTAGAGCTGCAGCAGCTAAAATGGCCTAATGCTGTCTGCAAAGGTGGGGTGAAGGGGAAAGAGTTGTGGGAAGGTGCAGGGGCTTGTTGGGCTATGAGTTTGGGAAAAGGAGATGAGAAAGCAACCCGGGCATCCTGGCTGTCCTCTTTTCTGTGCAGTTGCCTCCCCAGCCTGTCTTCTTACTGACAATCCCAATTTCTCTGCTGTTGAATGAATGGAAAAGCTCCAATAGGAATTGATTCAGGCCCTAAATTTTGAGCTCTCTGAGGACATCCAGAGCCTACTGCCAAGTTCAGCAGAGCTTTGTAAAATGTGCATTGCAGTTACTTTTTCTTTTTCTCTTCTGGTGTTTCAAGATCAGGATTAGGAATTTAGGTGAAATAACCCAGGAGAAACAAGAATAATTGGTAGCTCAGGTGTGCCAAAGTTGAGGATCGGTTGAATATTTTTTTATTCTGCTTGTCCTGCTGGTGCTTATGGCACAAAACCTGCAGCTAAGAAGGACCTGCTGTGTTTAGGACTTTATCCCCTTTCTGCCAGTGAGCATCCCTGAGTGGCTGTTGGCAATTGCTGAACAATTGTAAATCAGAGTTCCTCTAGGACAGTTCAAACTTGCATCCAGAGTTGCTTTTGCTGTCTATGAGTCCAAAGGATGTGAGGTGCTCTCTGTCCCTCCTTTCTTCTCCTGGGCTTACACCCACTGCAGTTACTGTAGAACAAACAAGGTGTGTGGTGAAGAGAACACTGCTCTTTTGACTGAGACCATCTGAAGTGGAAACACCAACATAATTTAAAGCTTCTGACTTTTAAAAACTTGTATTGGTTTGATTCTGGACTTAACTTTCCCTTCTCCCATTATTCAGTGTAACAGGGACCTAGCCACAAGTCAGGCTGCCTTACTTCAGTGCTGGCTCCTGCCAACTCCACTGAGAAGTGAATAACTGGAGAGCTACCTAGCAGAATAGTCAATGAATGCTCCATGTAGCTCTTTTGGAAACAAATATTATTTGCTTTCCTAGATCCACCCAAATAATGTTGTTTGTTCTGCATAATTGGCTTAAAAAGAACTAACTGTGTGTCATCTTAATACTGTGAAAATATACTGTAAGTAACTATGGAAAGTTCTTGCCTGTTGGATTCAGAGTATGAGCTGCATGACTTGAATTTTAATAATGATCTTTGCTCAATAAAAGTGCCTTTTTCTCTGATGAGGAATCCAACACATCCTTATTTCCCAATTAATGCATTTCCTGGAAATTTCCACTTTCTTGTACCTTGCTGTTCTAGGGCAGTTAAGCAGAAAGCAATAATGAAGTATTTTGTTGTAAGATGATGTTATTTTTACAGGCTGTAGCCACAATGCTTTTCCTGACATTTTATGATATATAATTAATAGCAATGGGAACTGAAATACTTTTCCAAAGGATTGAAATGATTCTAATATGTTTCGTAGCGTGTTGTCTGTGCTTTTTATCCTTTCTCTTATTTCTTTGTATCCAGGTCCAGCAAAGCACTTAAAGAAAGCACTATGAGAATTCTTTGACAACCCATTTCCCCTTTGCTGTCCCCTAACCCCATTTTGGAAACTGAAGCCTTTGGCAAAACCAAAATTTTTAACAGAAAGTTCCTGCTTGGGCTGTGTTTTCTGTGGGAAGTGTTTCCTCCCAGCAGCCCTTTGGTAAAGACATGAAAATGGGATAAGGGGGGTGGCTCCAGACTTTACTGTGCTGGGGTAGGTGTGGGGTTTTGGCCAAGGCACCCCTGGGAGTGGAGTAGTCTCTGGCAGGTAGGAGTTGGGGATCTGGTTCTCTTGGTTTGGGCTGTTCAGGGTTTTCTGAAGAGCACAGGAGTGGGGGGAGCTGGGCTGTAACACCAAGACCTTCTGCCCCTGAATGGAGTGCAAAAGGCAATGCTCCTGGTTTGGTATGCATGGGTTCTAGCACAGAGCTCTGGTTCCCTCAGCAATGGTCCTGGGGATGTCTACCATGGGAGGATCCACAGTGCTCCTAGATTGGTGTTTGAGGATGCCATGGAGCCAGGATCTACTTTTTGGCCCCCTTGTAGAGTGGGCAAGGGCTGGCACATCTCTCATTCTGTAGCCTTGGCTTTCCTCCATGTTTGTTGCAGGGAGAAATTTCCAATAGATAAGAAAAAAATTCTTGAGATGGGAAAATGACTGGAGGTCAGCTCTTGTGTGTAATCACAGGCTTAATTTTCAGTCATGAGATCCCACTGCTTTGAGGTCTGACTTGCTCCATTCTTTTTAGCAGCCTTTATTTCTATCAGGAGGTGTTTGCACCTCATCTTGGCCACATTTGAAACCAGTCAGCAGCAAATGTATCTGAATACACGTGACATCTTTCCATTTCCCTTGGGTGTAGGGAAACCCCACTATCCAGTGAGCTTTATAGGCTTTTAGCCTGAGAGTTAGGGGTTTTAAAATTCCCTTAAGCTACCAGAGCCCTCTTTCTGGAGAGGAGCACCAAGTGCTGATGCCACTTAAGATGGGAAATACATGGTTTTGCTCTAGGTATTTAAATGAGTGACTGAGCCTGGTAGCAGTGCTGAAGGAACAAAAACCTTGTACTGGAGAGGCAAAGAGTTTCTGTCTGTCCCACTGTGCTGAACAACCCTTTCACTATCTCGTGGAGCTGCAGCACTCTGGGGACATTCTCCATATTATAAATGGACTTTGTGGCCTCTCGTGTGCATCCAAGTGAAGCACAGGCAGGGCTGTATGCGTATTTCCACAACTTTAAATTAACATACCATAGCTGCTTCAAGTGTTATGACAATGTTCTGTGATCACAGGTCTCAAGGGAGGTTTTAATGCTTTGGAACAAACCAGCCTCCAGCCTGAAGTGTCTCAGGTTAGCTGGGGTTGCACCATTGATGGATTTGACCCTGTGAGTTCAGTGGCTCCAGCAGGCTGTTTGCAAGAGTCAAACTCTGGCAAATGATCGACTCTGAGCTCAGTTGGAAAAGCTTGTGAAATGAAATCACAGTGCTCTGCCCATTAGGCTTGGGATGAAAAGCGAGCCTGAGAGCTGCCAGTGGCTCATATTTCATGTGCAGAGATTTACTTGTATTAGTAAAGATTGCGATGAGTTTGAGAAAGAGAGAGGGAGACAATTTGTAAGCCAACACAGAAATAATACTTCCCTATAGTAAGTGTGTAATGAGAACTGGTGCTTTTATTGGATTGAATAAGTTCAGATTGTTTTTAAGATATACATGTTTTGAACAGTGAACTGTATCACTTGTGATTGACCTCCTGTGTTATTTTTACATCACTTCTTATTTCTCTACATCCTGAGTTTGCTTCTGAGACTTTCGTTCCTATTCCTCTGCTCTTTTCTTTTCACACTTCTTCCCTTAATCTTTCCTGCTCTCGCTTTGGAACTCTGTTTCCTTTTAATGGACATCTAATATTTGTCATAGTGAGTGCACAATTTGCACTAAGCAGGTCTCTAGGATGTGATTACAGCACATGTAAGCAAACTTGAGCTGGTTTTAATCAGAAAGCAATGTAGCCATGGCATCAAAGAGCTCTAAAGAGCTTTGCTTGTGCTGTGGTTTGCAGCAGATACATTGACCACTGTAGCAGTGTCCTTCATTGCCTTGGTGCTTGTTCAGTTCATCTGGCAATTAGATCTGGTAGAAAGAGCAAATTCATCTGCAATGCTGAGTCTGGCAGAGTCCCCACAGTTGCATGCCACAGTCCTGCCTGGTTGCTGACAGATTTCCCTGTAACTTCAAGGTTTTGGCTCTTGAATCTAATGGTTGAGGTCAGGAATTTAATTAAAGTTTGGATAGAAGAAAGCTGCCCATCTACTGGATCCCTTCCAGACCAAGTGAGCTCCGTCACAGTAAGTAAGGGAGGCTATTTCAACTGATTTAATACTCTCTGGCTTTGGATGCTACTTCCTCTTTGGTATGGGATTTTATTTTTTCCATGCTTTGCATTTGGTGACCAGAGCAAGATACAGACCCTGCCAAATTCTTTGGGAAATGGTAGATATATCTCAAATCAGGGAGCCAGCTGTTGGGCTTGGGCAGGTGATTTCAGACCCACTTTCTGTGAAATCAGGGCTTGGGGTGCTTTTGTTTTGACCTGATTTTCTGAATGAGATGAGGATCTATCTGCCTTCTGAACACCTTCTAGTGCTCCCTACAGAGCACCCTCCAGTATTGCTGACCCTTAACAAGCAGTGGGAATGAGGATGTATTATGGTTTATTATTGTGCTTCCATTGGACTCAGGAACAGATGGGGAGGACCAGTCTTTTTTCAGAGCAGGAAAAACCCAACCAACACATCAGCCCTGCCCTAACTCACTTCTAGACTAGTCGTGATCTGTCTTCCCCAACTTGCTGAAGGCAAACAGGAATAGCTAGGGAATACTGGAGTCAGTGAACAAATGTAGAGATCCAGAGGTTACACTGAATTTTAGAGTAAAAGAGAAATTCATATATGTATGTATAATTTCATATATATAAACCTTTTCATTCTGGAATTCCAATGCTGCTTGTCCTGTGTGGAAGTACTCATCCATGCCTATAGTGGATGTGCTGGTGGTACACATGTAGATGGAGCATTAAGAGATCAGAAAATTCCTCAAATCTCATTTACAGCAGGACTAGGTACCAAACTGGTTTTAAAGAAGATTAAATTGAAACTGTTGAAAAGCTGTTGAAGAAGTTCTGACAGAAAACTGGGATTTCAACCAACAGGATTTGGTTCCCCTGGGTAATTTCTGGTTTTCATCAGACCCCGATCATACAGTCTAGCTCTGCACATACCTCCACTGTTCATCAAACTGGGCAAGCATGAAATATTTTTTACCCCAATACCTTTTGCCAAAATTTCTGTTTATATATATGTGTAATAAAAGGAAAGCTGATTATTATTTTTACCATCTCTGCTTTTTCTCCCTTTGTGTGCATAAAGCCTCTATAACACACCATGTTCAGCTAGGATATCTCTAGGTGAGCTCATTCCTGGTGCTGAATAACCATGGAAAGTGAGAGGAAAGCAGCAGTGTCCCTCTTGCAGAACGCCCCTCCAAGGATTTGGAGAGCAGTTAATAGGCAATCAGCTACAAGAGGAGGAGACCAGGAGTAAATGAGAGTAGTGGGGTTAGAGTTTGCCTTCGATTGTGGCTGTGGCAGCAAAGCCAGATACTGTCTGATCTGCTGGGAAGTTGCTGCCAATGGGTGAAGAAAAAGAGAATGAAATTCCCTTCAGGGAGCAGGGCTGCTGTTGCCAGCCTGAGGGCCCAGAGCTTTATGGGGCAGAGGTTGTGATCCCCTGTGTTTGGGTCACACTTGTTATCCATGTGGTACCTGAGCAGCTCACGTCCCCTTGCCTCCTGGTTTGGGCAAATATCTTCTGCTCAGCTGGAATCTAGAGGTAAGGTGGCTGCATGAGAACATCCCTGTTTTTTAGGTTTAAGTCTTCATTAGGAATCTGTTTTGCAAACATCTCTTGCAGGCTTTTTTCAGACAAAGATCTTGCCAGGGGTTCGTGGTGCAGGTCACTCCAAACCTGGTGATGTTACCCTTGTCCCTGCCCCTCACTTTGCAAATGTTTTTCTCATTTGTTCCATGGTGACTTTTGAACTGCCCCTGTTTTAAGACTGAAATGAGAGAGATAAAATGTTTTTAATTTTAATTAAAACAAAGTTTATTTTATTTCATTAGCTAGCCATGTTATTTCAGGGCTTGACAGTAAAGTTATATGTTACCCTGTGGGTACTTCTAATTGTGTTACGAGGTTTCTAGTTCATTCTGTCCAGAACAGTTTGACTCCTGTGCTAAGCTCCATCCTCCTGCAGCCTTGAACCAGCACAGCTAATGAAAAGCACTCCAGTAATAACACGGGGCTCTCAAGGGCTCCAGATAATTGGGGAAAGGTACTATTAATTTTACTGGAAGGCAAGCCGGCTCCGCTCTGAGAGCCTACTGCTAAAGATACCAAGAAACAGGGCCTGCTCACTTTGGAGGAAAGATAAGAACATGGAAGCTGGTCAAAGTAAACCACAGATCTAGAGAAAACATTCTGTTAGTAAATGTCAGTGTAGGGACAAGTCAGACTGAGGCAGCCCTTGGTCTAGTGAATTCCTGTGAGTGAGGCAGGAGATGGGATCCTCTCCTGCCTTGCTGTTGGGAGATGCATTCCCAATGGTGCAGCTTCTAAGAGACCAGTGGGAAAATACCAACCTCAGGGTGGAAATGGGGACTGCCAAGGCTTGTTTTTTTCTCTTTTATGCTAGAATAATTCCTGCTGTATCCTGAAATTATTTGGGCCATTCCTGGACACCTGATCCCTCATGCTGGCAGCATGAGCACAATACACTTGGAAAAGAGAGATAGGAAACCAAGATGAGGCTGCTGGGGGTCATGCTCCCTGCAAAAGCCTTTCCCTATTCATTAGGAGTTATAGATTTGCTTAAATCCCAGTCGTAAATCCTGGTATCTTGTGCAGTGTGAACCCAGGGTGGCTGTAAAACACTTTTGCAGGGGAACCTGAATAGACAATTACACCGATTTAGAGGTGTTTTGTCTGCTGTCCCTGGTATAGCTGCTGCAGTCACTGCTGCTGAAGTTTTGGTGCCTGGAATTTATTTGCTCCAGCAGAGAAGGTGCAGAGGGAGAGGTGTGACAGTTTAATTCTTCTCTTGTGTTCCTTGCACAGTTATAATGTTTTTAAGAAAATATTTAATAGGCATTTAAGATTAAATAAATCGTGTGAAAAGGAAGGGTGTTTTGAGGATAGTTGGTAAAGCAGGATAGAGGAGGTTCACGTCCCCTTGCTTTTCCTGGGAATCAGGACTACAGAAGGCAGATAGGAGCCTAATTTCCAGAGAGCCAGCCAACTATCTCTCACTCAATGGGTCAAATCTCTTGGTTTCTTTTCTGTCCTATTTGGTGGTGCATGGGGAGGTATTATCTGAAGCTTGGGTCGTGCATCAGCTGTCTTGCTAATTTCCCTCCTTGTTTCTCTTGTTGGTTGGCATGGTAGACTTACATAATTCTGTAAAAAATATGAAGTGCTTTTAAGTTGTTTGATCCAGTTTGGATTTCCAACTGGATTGCACTGTGCTTAACCTTCGGTATGTTATTGTTTTAGTAGTTTTGTCCAATATGAATAACACCTTATACCATAACATCCTCAGTAGATGTAGAAGGAAGTTCCACAAAGAACTGGAAAGGGTTCCAGGAAAGTCAAGCTGTATGGCTTGTTTGATTTGTCTGTTTAGCCTCTTAAAGTAGCCAGAGAAGGGGGAATAAAAACATTACAAAGGATATGTTGCTGGATAAAAGATATTCCATTACAAACCCTGTCAACATTAATAACTTGCATCTCTTCAACAGTGCTCTGAGCTGTCAATAAGAAACAGGAATCAACCAAGATTAAAACTGGTCTGTCAGAAAGCAGATTGTATCAGAAAGATAATAGAATCAAATTAATTTATGATGAGATTTCACAACAGACAACGAGGCAATACTGAAAACCACAGTCCAATGTAATCCCTTTGAAGAAACGTCGTACTTATTACAGCTGTGATGATTGCAAATGTTTGGTTTAAAAGTCTGTGTTGCAGTCTGGAGGAAAAAACCCAGGCTATTTATGGTCTCCAGTTTTTAGAGATGGGAGCTAAAGAAAATAAGCCTAGAGAAATATGAGCTGAAGCTTAATATTTCCGTCTTCATTTAAGAAGGGGTGGTTAGAAAATAGACCTGCCAGCCAGAAGGAAATTTGGATGTGTCAACATTTTGTTGGGTTTTTGAAATTTTTGGTTCCTGGTTAAGATTAAAAAGTCAAAATAACCTGTTTCCAGTGAAAAAGAAGTTTTGGTGTAATAGTGTCAAAATATTTAACTCTGTCATTCTCTTCACAAAGTTAAACTGCTTCAAAACAATTATCTCATTTGCAATGACCATTTTGACTTGGAAAAGCATGATTTTAAACTCAGCTTGGTCCAGAATACTTCACTTCTGACTGGAAAGTGAAACACTGTGTTTTGAAAGGATGCTTTTGATTTTATAGCTCTATTTTCCTAGAATTTTCCATTTTGTCTTGTTTGGGCGATGGGAGGAGAAAGAGGCCACCTGAATTAAACAATAGTTTATGATGGAGGAGAGGAAAGAAAAGAGATCTTCTGGTAATGCAAATTAAGGGCTATACCTGTATCCCTAGTTAAATTTTCTTAGTGGTTAATGCACACGAAGCAGCCAATCTCCCATGGTTGGAGATCTCCTTTTGTTACTCCCCTTGATCCTGATCTTCCATTCCCAGTCCATGACCCTGGACAGGGTGCACAGCTGGGCTGCCTTTGGAGTGGGATCGGTTCACCTTGTCCAGTACAATTAGGAAGGTCTGTGACTCATTTTTGTCAGTCCTGGGGTTGCCTTCATAACCCTGACTGAAAGGCTTGCAGGGTGAACATGGTGATACTCTCTTTCCTAAGCCAATGCAAGTGAGGTACAACCAAAGCAGGCCTTGGATGTGCCTTGTCTTTTTGCACATCCTGCATCATCCTATTTGGCAGAGGACAAATATCCCCTTTGCTGTATCTGAGTGGGGCCCCTGAGGTCTCAAACAGCCCAGTACTGACTTTGAAGCCTGAGATGGGCCAGCATTGCCCTCCCCCAACGGGGAATGGGCTTGGTGCTGTTGAGAATTGTGGCAAGGGCTGTTCCCACACCTACCTGCCTGGAGGGAGGCAAGAAGCAGGCAGGGAGTGAAAACAGCAGGTTGTGGGGTTGGGGTCTTGGTTTTGCTCTGACTGGTGCCATGAGTCAAGGAAGCCTGAACCCATGGTTTAGGGAGCAAGAGGATGGAGGTCTGGAGCTGCCCTTCTCGTGCCAGTGATGTGTGTGTTGCTGTGAGAAGCCCTGCTGGCTATTTTGGAGCAGGTGCTGTGTGGGAGGGAGGCAATGCTCCCTCCCCTTCCTCCTCCACCCTCTTTCATCACCCGCAAAGGGGCCTGTGCTCCAGCTGAACTGAACTTCTCCAGTGGCTCCAGATGTGCTTGAGGAGTCTGTCTCTTTTCACCACCCCATCCTCTTTCTGCTGGAAGTTTCTGCCATCAATGCTGCTGGATGTGGGAATCTGTGGCTGCAATCAAACTGAGAGAGGGGAGTATCCAGGACAGAAATCAGAGGGGGAAAATGTATCCCCTCTCCCTCAACCCCTGTGTTGCTTACAAATCAAAATAAGCAACCTGAATTTAAACTGTGCTTTTAAAGGGATAAATCCCTTGGTTCCTTGTTGCCTGTGCTGATGCCTGCCAGGCTGTGTGTGGGCACCATCCTCAGTGCACTTAGCACTGACTCCCCTCCGGCTTAATGACAAGTTCTCACTTTGTTTGTTGCTGTTTGTTTTGTTTTGTTTTTTCTCCTTCCAGCCAAGCTGACATTTAATTCTGCCTCAGCCAGTTAAATATAACCCTGAAACCTGTGGGTGAGAAAATGTGGCTCTCTGTCACGCTCATTTCAGAGGAGCCAATTAGCAATGGTGATCCTTGGGACTTGGCAGCCTCTTCCCAGGCACCTGGCAGCCCTGGCCCTGCCTGTCATTCTTGGGGTAATGTGCTAGGAAATGGTCTTGTGGTTTACTAAGAAAAGCAAAACAAACTCCCTCTTCCCCGCCTTTGCAACCCAACAACCTGTGGGCATAATTGATTTGCAAGATTTGCAGTCAGGATGTGGCTTTGTTGCAGATGAAGCTGGTGAATAGCCTGCTCCTTGCTGGCTCTTTGCCTGATTCTCCTTGGTCCAGCAATTTTCCACATTCAAAAGCATCAGTTTGGATGTGCTAATGGGACACAGCTCCCTCTTCTACCTCACCCCTTGTTTTACCAGCTTAATTCCCCTTCCCTCTTTCCCTACTGCAGTGCCGGTACTGTGCCTTCCATCCCTGTGATCTTTTTACCAGGGCTGCTGTCCTCCCAGGTGCAAATACAGCTCACACTGTGCTGGGTCAGTCCACAGGGTGTCCAGCCCAGTGCTGTGTGTGGGTCTGCTTGCTGAAGTTGGGAAAAATGAGATGAGGGTGATTCTTCTCCTGACACTTCCTCCATGCTGGATGTTTATGTATGGTGGGGTGGAGTCAGTGATGGGCCTGGCATTGAATTTGTCTTGTCCCCTTTATATTTTTTATTATTTTAACTCAACCCTGAAAGAGCTCTTGGTCTCCTCAATGGCCTTGTAAAGGCTTCTGCTGGTGGTGTCCATTTTCCTGATTTCTTCAGCAGTGACCCTTTTCTTGCAGTACTGTGAGAAACTGGTTAATTCTGTTCCCCAGTGTACTGTGTGGTTTGCCCTCTCTGCATGGAAAACATCAGAAGCTGTGTCAGTGCAAATGTTCTTTTCTGAGTTTGCAGGTAACAGGAGTAAAAAAAAAAAAAGGCAGAAAAGCTGGGCTAGTTTAGGCCATTTATGGCAGGTTTATGCAGATCCTTGCTGTTCTGAGCCAGGCCTCTCTCTTTCCTTCCCAGAAATGCTCCTCCCTGACTCCCTTACACTTTTAGGACCTGCATTCTCATTGGCAGTTTGCTACTTGTGGCTTGATTCCTGCCTTCTCCCCCTCCTGCCAAGCTGAGTATAGTGCAAGGTGAACCTCCAGAGTGGAGGACACCTGTGTTGTCCATTAGGTGCTGGTGAATGGGGACAGCTGGGGCTGCCATCAGCCCTCTGACCCATGTGCACTTGGCTCCTGGTGGTGATCATAGAGCAGGCAACACAATGGCAATCCAGCAAACAGATGAACACATGATATTCATAAAGGAGCAAGGGTGATTCTCTGTCTGCTGCAGCAGGGATCAAGGATTAACTCTGTGCTGTTCTCTGGGGCTTAGCTGCTGTCTGCTATCACTTCTTATCTGACAGTCCTGTGTGCTGCCATGTAACATCTGTTCTTGTGTCTTGTTGGTTCCTGGCTATGGAGTGGTGTTACCCAAAATCTCCTGCAAGTGAGGGAGATGGAGAAGGCTTCCTGAAACCACCTGGACACACAGTACCCAGAGTCATTATTGGTGTGGAGACAGGGTGATGGTTTGAGGGCTCTCTGAACCCATCTCCAGTTTTCAATGCCTGTATGGGAAATGTCCCAGCTTTGGTTTTCTGACTTAAAATGGAGCATGATGGATATCTTGTGCATGGTGCTTTGACATCATTGTCACTTCTGTGTTTTACATTTGGCTGTGGATTATCTTCAAAATGTTTGCAGCAAAACTTTGCTCCTCAAAACAATGTTTCCTCTTAGTGCTGAAACTTATTTTCCTTGTGCTCCTTTGATTTTTATCTTCTGCACATTCTCTGTACATCACCATAACAAGTCGTAGAGGCTGGACAGTGTCCATATCACATCAATACTGAATTTCATTATATACAAACATCAATCTGGCTCTGGGCTGCCTTTTTAAACTGTCATCCAACCTGGTGGTATTCAGTTTCTGTTTAGGTCTGACCGTGGAAAAGCATCGCTTCAAAGCTTGTTCCCCATAATGTTCAGATCAAAACAGTTCCTCTGTGTGTTTATAATAAAAATATATTTTCACCAGCTCTTGGGAGCATTGACATTTTCATCAAGGCAATTTTCTATGGCCCCAATCCATCACAGCACACGAGCTGTTCCATTGGTTCCAATACGACTACTCATTGCTTAAAGTAAATTGTTTGCTTAAAAGCTTGTTGGATTGGGGCCTATAAGCGAGAAAAGATTGCTGATTAGAAAGCACATTTGTTTCTGTTGTGGGATTTGATAGCAAATTAAGGACACTAGGAGGATTCAAAGATTAATACCTCTGTATTTTGGGAAAGAAATACTTTAATACTTTCACATTATCGAGGCCCTGTAATAAACAGAGATTATGCAAATGGGACCCTAAACACCAAATCCCAGACATTAATGGGGTTCAGTGAGAGCAAACTGAAGGCAGAATTAATCTCTGAGAGAACTAAATGGCTATTTTCATGCTTATGAACTTTGCATACTTTCAACTCCACCTTAATGAAAGACACACTCGGCTCACTGTTAAAAGAGGCACTTAAAAGGTATTAGAGGCATAAGTCCAGCTGTTACAAACTCCAATAAATTTGGATTAGGTCTCCACTGTTTGAGTTGCGTGTGTGGGTGCCTGACCTCAAAGCAAGTTGTTGGTTTTTTAACTTATGGATATATAGCATTACATCAGGTTAATTACACCTCGCTGTATTTCATGTCGTCTCGGCACAAACCCGTGTGCATCGTGCCATGGAGTGCAGGGATTCAGGAGCCCTTGGAGGGCTGGGGTGTGCTGGCCACCCGCCCAGCACCAGCCCTCCCTGGGGATGGATGCTTTGCAGAGGCGGCTGCTTGGTTTTACAGTACACAACTGGCTCCCTGCCCTCCTTTCTCCACCCCACCCTATCCCATATTTTCATTCCCTGGGATGACTTCCCTTCACCTCATTTGGTAACAGAGCATATTTTAAATTTTTTATTTTGGTGAGTTGAGGCAAAATGCTCGATGTCATAGGGCAGAATTAAGAGTTTGAATTGATGGGGCTTCATGAATTTTGTCTCACTGGATCAAATATTTGGTCCTTGCACTGTTTTGCTGTGAGTTCCTGGCCACCCATGAAAGGGATCATGCATGGGTAGGGCACGTTCAGATTTACGGCTGCATCTGTGTAGATGGGTCTAGATAGCAGCAAACCTTTTGCTCTGAAGGCACTGCAGCCGCCATGACAAAAGAGATGGCTTAAAATTGCATTTCCATTTAAAGTAACACCAAGCAGCCAGCCCAGCCATGTGAGGGAAATATAAAGCTCTGTGATAGGGAGCGAATGAGGAGAGGGGGGAAAAAAACCTGGGTAGCAAGTAACTAAAATAGATGAAGTGGAACAGTTGGAAGTCCCAACTTGAGTGACAAGGGAGAAAGAAGAGATCCAAAGTCAGCAGCAGATGACTCCAGTCTCACATCCCATCTCTCTCCCCCCCTTCCCTTTGCCACTGTTGCCGGCGCTTTCCCAGCAAAGGCAAGAAAAAAACCAGAACGTCTTTTCCAGATTTGGGGGCTGAGCGGCCTCACATGTTGACACAGCAATAATTTTTAATGAGAAATTTTTAGTATTTGTGTGGGAGAAGTTAGAGTTGTGTACACAGATGCCTCTCTGGCCACCACGCCGTGGTCCGGGCCCGGCCGCGTCCCCCTCCGGCACGGCCCGCAGGGTCCCAAGGCAGATTCCTTTCAGGCGAAGGGAAACATTTAGGCTTGCTCACCTTTGAACTGCATGCGATGGTGTTTACCTTGGCAAGACAAAGTGGCAGTTTTACAGATATTAAAAACAGTCCTGAGGGGAATCTGGAGGCCTTCCTATATTTTAATCACCCAATTTAGCCAGCCTGAGGACTTGGCTGGAGGGAAAATGTGTGGCAAATCTTGTTTTGTTTTGTTTTATCTTTTAAAAAGGAGATTTAACAGAAAATAGCCCAGTGCTAAAACAAGGAGGGAGAAAAATAATGTGCATTTTAGATTTTATTCCCTTCTCTCTGAAAAAAAAAAAGTGGGAATTCTCATATTAATCCATAGCACCTCCATGCTCCATATGGTTTCTTTTTTGGCATTTCCTGCTGGGCTGTGCTCTACCTCAGTTAACCCCGCTCCCCTTGCCCTCCCTGGGTGCGTTCCTCTTCTAATTTGATTTCTACCTGTCAGGAAAGATGGGTGCAAACGGGTTTTGCCCACATCTTGAGGCAAGATATCCCCTCCCTGCCAGCACTCCCTCTGGTGTGCACAATTAAAAAGAAAATTGGGTTTTTCTGAGGAAAGAGATTCAAAGGAGTCATGAGTGATGTCTGAAGTTATGCTGAGGTCAGGACCTTGCTTATTGATTTTCTAACACAGCAGAAACACGTACAAAAGGAAGAGACCTCCTTGCCTCCCCCTGGTCCAAGGTACTCCTACAGCTTGTGTAAAAAAAAAAAAATTAAAAAAAAAATCTGGCTGCAAGCAGTCAGGCTTCAACTGGCCTGTCAGACAGCTCTCTGCAGGAACACAATCCATGTTGATTTTACAGAGAAGGTTGTTATCCACATTTCACCACTGATTTATTGTTTTTTAACCAGCTCCTTATGCTAGACTTTTTTTTTTTTTAAAGGTCCTTTTGCACTTTGTGAGTGAGGAGATTCACTGGTGGTGGGATGGAGGTGGAGGTGCTGGTGCCCTGCTCGTGCCAAGCTGGGCAGGAGCAGGGGAAGCACTGCCATCCTCCAGCCCCTGCCACCAGCTACCTGTGATGCTTTCCTTAATATTGGTCAGAATTTATAAATGCTATGGCTAAGGTCCAGTAGCACACCCTTGGGTCCTCTCTGCCCATGGGCTGCTGTGGGGCAGCCTGGCTTTGAGATGCTGAGAGCTCTTCAGTTCCTTCAAGAGTAAGATGGGCACGTTGGAGACAGGTCTGAGAAAGCCCCACAGAATTTAAATGGCCAAACACGTCCTGTCGCCTACATCTGCAGAATTCATTAGGCGAGCTTGATTGGCCTTTGTTAAACAAAGATGGGATAAGGTTTCATACTTTTTCTGTGGGAGTCGAGCTAGAGTTTCAGGCTGATGATTTAGTCAGGTGTAAGCATGAAGTTTCCAATTTAGAGAAATAAATCTAAAGTGATTTTATTATCCTCTGTTTTACCCTGACACCCTGCTTCACCCCGACTCCCTGTCAGAGCACGCATGACGTGTTTATACAGGCTGCACTGTAATCGACTGGCAGCCAATATAACAGGAGACACAAAATGCATCTTCTGCCTAGTGCAGGCTTTGGTAGCTTCTATATTTCATCATCTTCCTGCTCCTCTGCAGGCAACTCTTCCTTTCTCTGAATCCCTCCTATTCTGCCTGGCAAGAATTGTGTGCCCCAGCTCCACAGAAAGAGTTGTCAGTGTGCCGAGACACAGTTTTGGATCTCCTTGTGTAGCCACAGCTTTGTTTTCCTTCATTCCATGCATCTTCCAGGGAGATCCTTGGATCAGACTAGGCATCCTGTGGCTGGAGTAATTTTAACAAATGTGTGTGCTTGAAACACCCAAAAAAATATATTTTTTTAGTGGAAATTGGTAAAATTTTAAGTAGAAAATTTTTTGTTTACTTATTTTCTGTGTTAGGAA
Source organism: Trochalopteron elliotii (assembly GCA_024734555.1). Taxonomy (NCBI): domain Eukaryota; kingdom Metazoa; phylum Chordata; class Aves; order Passeriformes; family Leiothrichidae; genus Trochalopteron; species Trochalopteron elliotii. The sequence continues at coordinate 1,539,307 of JANPWX010000399.1, forward strand.
CAAATATTTTATGAGAACTCCATGTTAAGATTTTGACAGTCTACTCATGAAAAAAAATTATGTGATTGAATTGGCTGAAAATACCTGTTTTCAAAAGTTACTTACAGAGAAAGTAATATAAAAGTACAGATAGCGATGCTGGGGGGAAGAAAGCAAACTGCTTTGGCCAGGTTCTCTGATCCTGTTGATTATCAGTCTGTGCAATTTAGTTATTAGTTAGAACATAAGGACACAAAAAGCAACAGGTCAAATTCATTTTTTCATCTCAGATATATCCCTGTTGACTTCAGTGAAGTTCCTTTAATGATGAATTTGTCCCGCTGGCTCAAAGATAAAAAGAGAAGTTATTTTTGTTTAATATTTCAACAAGGGGAAGAGGTTAGCGAGGGAATTTGGTTTGCACAAGTTGTGTTTTTCCATGAAGTTTAGCAAGGGCAGCCACCACCTAGCCAGCTCTGTTGTATATTTGTCTTTTTGAGGGCTGAGTGCTTTCTCTATGGACTCTCCCAAGCCCTTGCAAAGCAATTTTTGCCAGACACAGCCCACAAAAGACACTTGCAGCCATGGTTTGTTTGTGTTCCTGCAAGCGGTGTTGGGAGCTGCCCTCCTTCAGGTGCCTGCTGATAGGATTTTATTTGTGGGAAGGCTTTGGGAGGCAGAGCTGTTGTTCCTGGCACTGCAGCAACTGAGTGCCACCACCTGGTGCTCCCAGCAATGTGCCTAAGCCTGGTCCCAACATGGTTGAGCTTTTCCTGGGTGAGTCTCTTGTTGCTGGGCTAGTGTTTACCTTAATGCACAGTTTTGACTGATATGATGTCCTTAGCTGTCCAATACTCTTCTCATGTGCTTTAGCAGGAATGAGTTCAGGTATTTTTCCACCTCCATCAGGCCGTCCTGGCTGAGAGCAGAACAGTGAGAGAGGCCAGGACTCCACAAAACTTGGGAATGCCTTTGGAGACTGTGTGAGGCAAAAGCTGGCTCCAGCCAGGCTGCTTCTGCTTGTACCTAGAATGTGTGGAAGAGCAGGATTCCACATTCCCCCTTCAAGCCAGACCAGGACTCTGCATGTATGACAGGCAGATGACTGAGGGAGGCTTGGCTTTCTTGTGGGACCAAACTCTGGGTGAACTTGGTGATGTGAGAATCCCTCCTGTGTACTCCCTGTAGCAGACAACTTGTGCTGTGGTGTTTGGCTCTTATGATGTATCTGCATGGCTGTTGAGCAGCGTGGGTTGAGTTTATGCATGTTGGACAGGTGTTCATGGAGAGTTGTTTCACCACCTCATTCTTGCTCCAGAGAAAATGGCCTCTTGCCCAGGCAAGAAGTCAAAAGCTTCACTGGTCACTCTCCATCCTGGAGTTCAAGGCACCTGGCTGGTTTCTCTAAGCCTTGGCTAACAACAGCCTCTCTGCTGTGAGCAGTATGGCTTTTAAACCTGGGAGGAAAATGTTTTTACAAAAGAGAAGGGAACCTTTCCTGTGCTCTTCTCATTCTTCTATCCCTGGGTGCTTTCCAGAGTCATTCAAAACCATTGCAACTCAACAAATGGAAACACCAAGTAGCACAGTGTGTGGTTTGGCAAACTTCTCAACCTAAAGTAACTTCTAGGGAGACCCCAGCTTTCTCCAAGGAAAAAGGACCTTTAAATAGTAAAGTTTCTGGAAAAGAACTGCCATTTTTTGAGATGCTAACTTGAGTGTGGTTAGTGACACAGCAGTGTCACTTTATTTCCCTCTTGGTCCTCTGTCCCCTGTGTTGGCCATTGTCCATGGCTACCTGTGAGAAGGGCCTCAGTGGTGGGGAAACTGGGAGAAAGTTTCTTAGGAGAAAAAGCTTAGGTCTTGGCTGTACTTGCATTTACCCGTGATGAATGTTGCTATTCATCCCTCAGTTCCTATAGCATGTGGAAATCTGGATGTAGGATGAAGGTTTTCAGGCATGGAATTTCATTGTGCCCTCGTTCCTTGATATGAGGATTGACCATCATTCCTGGATCTTGTAGTTGTGTGCGCCTCATGGCTGTCTCTGCCCACGACAAAAGTCTTTTGGTTTAGAAAAAGGGAGAGAGCAAGAGCGCCTAGAGAAAACAGATGTGAGGAGTTGAATGAAAAGTTAGAGGTTAAAACTGTGATGTAGCCACATGACTGTGAGGGAGAGGGCCGAGGTAGGAGCTGGCAGCATATTCATGTGGTACTCCCCTGCACTGACCCAGTGTCACTGCCCTCAGCATCTCCTGCTGTCCTGCTTCCTCCTGGCTTACCCAGTAGCTCTCATGCCAGCATGTCCCTGCTGCCACTCAAGTGGATGAGCATTGGGCCGGGAGACCACACGTGAACTTCTTGTGAGGTACAGATGTTACAGAGTCAAAGCCTGGCCACCCTTGGTCTAGGAGGGACTTGGGTTTCCAGTGCCCCAGAGAAGCAGGAAGTGCAGGAGACATGGATATCATGAGAAAAGAATCGATAGTCCCCCCTCAGCCTGACCAAATATTGGTTTTGCCATTCAGTTCGTATCGTTTTTCACTGCCTCGCCAGCCCTCGGGGTGGGAGCTCCTGCTTGCAGCCCCACCAAGGGTGTTTTGGGAAGGGAGGGAGGCAGAGGGACCAGACCTCTCACTAGGCAGGGTGAGGACAAAGATCAGTCATCTTCTAAACTGACCTTGGCTGGGGGGCTGGCAGCAGTGGGGAGGGCAGCTTTAGTCACCCACTTCTCCCCAAAACCTCCCGCACCATCCCATTCCTAATGCTATTGAGAGAGCTTACATTGGAAGAGATTTATGGTCTTGCATTCCCTGTCAAGTGCCCCCCACCGTGCTATGACTCTACTCTATGTTTAAGGTTTGATATAAAATCCAGGGAATGCAAAGGATCTTCCTGGCTTTCGTCAGTTTTGAAGTAGACACTTCATTTTCAAGTCCAATCATTAATAAAAGCAGCAATTGGCAACCACAATTCAGCCTTCCCCAGCAATTCCTGCTACCAAAATTTGCAGGAGTGCTGCTATCCAAACACACACAAATTATGATTTTTAACTCAAAATTGTATCTTCCACTGCTGGAGGTAAAACTATTAATATATAAATAAAGGCTAATTCTGTCCTGGTTGTTTTTCTTCATGAGGTCACCAGTCCCTGAGGAATTATAAGCAAAATAGCAGAGTGCCTAACAAGAAATAGAAAAAAATCATCTCTCATGGCATGAAAAGAAGGATGTTTGGAATGTTTTTAAAAGATGTTCTTTAGCTTTCTTTGGTTGCAGCTTCAACCACATATATTATGTTTTCCTGGGATTGAAAATGACGGTATTCTGTTGCTAAAAGCTAGACTTGCTGGGAATTATGTAGCCAGTTAATTTTTTTAAAAAAATTGTAACTGATTTATATATTGATATAATGACGCAAACTCACTTTGAATCCCCCATTAAAACAATAATTTTCAACAGTTCTGTGGTCGCAAGGAAATATTGACTTGTCATCTTCACAAATCTTTGGCTTAATTATAAGTTATGTTACCTGATGGGAAAATAGTCTTTAAAACAGGAAAAATAGTGTATGGACTTTTTTCAGACAGCCTTGGGTAGTATTTCTGTATAAACCAAAAAACCAACCAGCCTTAAAAAAACATCAAAACACCAATAAGTATCAGAGTTGTGTGTGTTCATATGATACAAGCCACCTGTTGCAATGAAAAACTAGGCTAATTTTCAAATTCTCATCTGTATTTTGCACATCTGGATGCACTGGTCTTTTCTTAGTGATGCTGCACGTCAAGGCAAGATGCTTCATTCAGGGAGTGGTGCAGTGCTGGAGCAGGTACCAGGAAGGCTGTAGGATCCCCACACCTGAAGGCTTTCAATACCTGCTCTGTTGTTGGCAATAATCCTCCCACAAGGGGAAAATGGGACCAGGCAATCTTCTTTTACCTTTCTGGAAAATACATCCATGCTTCTGTGGTCCTTTTGCACCTTTTCCAGGGCTGTCTTCTGTTGTGTTGTGGGGCAGTGCTGTCCTGAAGTAGCTGCAGGCTGACATGTAACCTCAGGGACACCAGAGATCCCATCTGGAGTGTGGACGTGTTAAATGCAGAAGACTGAAGTCAGGGTCTTTCAGGCAAAGGAGTTTATGTCACACACCATGACTTGGGCTCAAACGTCTGAATTTTTCCAGTGTAGGCATTTTGCCATGGCATCTCAGTTGTAGCCTGGGTTTACTCTCCAGGCAGAAAAGAAAAACCCTCTAGAGAGCAACTCAGTTCTCCAAAATTAGCTGGTCCTATGAAATGGGGAGATTGAGCTGCCCTTGGGTACTGTTGTTTTCTGTCCATGGATAAGAATGCACCCACACTGGTCGTTCCTGTGTTTTGTGGGACCACAGATGAAGAGTAGAGTATGAATCCTGGTCTTGGACTGACCTTCTCATGCAATGCCCCTTTTGTTGTAGACTGGCAGGGTAAGGAGTGACAAAGACCTAACCCACCGTGCTCTTGGCTGTCACAGTGTCCATGACCAGGCATGGAGACAGCTGAACTGTACCAGATCCTGTGATCAGTTTTTATTTGCCTGCCTGGGCTTTTAGCCCACTGTAGATAGAGCCCATATTTCAGGATAATCCTCAACATCATAAATTTACCTGTGCAGATGGGACCCAAAGGGAATATTAGAACAAAGCAGGGGGAAAAAAATCAAGGAAAAAATGTACCTATTAGGCAACGAGAACCTTTGTGCAGCCTTCATTAGTACCGGCAGGGTTATAGTTACTTTTAATTATTCAACTAACTGTACTAGTGCAAACTTTCAACTTTCACCCATTTAAATTGGAAAGGTCTTTAAAATATTTATTATTACTTTAAATCACACTATTTAAGGTCAAAGCAGAATCATTTGTTTTATTCGTGCAGGATCCCAAGTTGTTTTCTTACCTGGAGGTTGAGTCCTGATGGAAAGGTCTGTGTTTCTAATTTTGCTGTGCTATTTGGTTACTATGAGATGATGGGAACACCATTATGGCTGTGCTATTTTCTGTTTCTTAATTGGTTGCTCATACACAGGTCTGGCTGGAGCTGAAAATCTCAGGGAAAAAGCCATTAACACCTGCATGTTTGACCTGCAGTTTATAAATCAGAACATATGTTTTCATATTTCTAACCCCCCAAACACAGAAATGTGTTAGTGGATATTTGTAGCACACTCCCATGCACATTGTCTTCCCAGTGTCAGCAGGCCAGAGTGTCAAAAGGTATAAATCATTGCAATTACATGGATTTTGCCTGAGGTCTAGCCTTGATTGATGTCTCTCCTAAATAAGATATTATTGGGGATGTGAAACATGCACACCTCTTAACCTGCTGTATTAGGGTTGCAAAATGCCGCTCTGGCTCTCTTTGTGTGTGTAGTGCATTTAACAGTCTTCTCCGTGTTATTTGAGTGATGACTGCCATCCTGGATGGTTTATTTAGCTTGCTATTGTGGAAAACACTTCAGCAGATAGTTGCATCCTGTTGCAATCCCTGTTGAAATTGGCAAGGCTGACTTTTGCACTTGCAGTTCATCCCAATTTAGCTGAATGGGATCATTTACAAATCCTGTGAAAGCAGGGTGGGAAAAATGCTCTCCTCTTTCCAACCCAAAGCAGACCTACATAAGCATTGCTCTGGGCTGCCTAACTCATCCTGTGCTTCCCTCTTGTGATGAGCATACCTTCTGCAAATGCACTCCCTGCTCCACTTTTATCGTCCCTTGGAGTTGCTCCTGGTGCTCACCTGACACTGTAAGAATTCCAAAATTCCCACAAGTTTTCAGTCTTTTTAACACTGGTGGGTTTTTTATATGAGGTGGCCCAAGAAAAATGTGCTTGTAGGGTTGGCTGGACTGAAAAAATCAGAGTAGCAACTGCTGTAACTTGGATCACAGCTGGAGAAGTGGGATGACTTCTTCAGGGTGATGTCTTGGGATCACACCACCTTCCAGGGAAGAAAGATTGGGCCTTGTCACATCCCTGAGCTGAAAACTTTCATCTGTAAGAAAATAGCAATTTGCATTATATCCAGATTTGGTTTTGTGTTTAGGTTGTACATATCAAAAATATCCCCAACTAATGGATCAGTGGATCAAAATTAAAAAAAAAAGTATATATTTTTGTGTATGAAAGAAAAAAACATTAACAATCTGCTTGGGAATATTATACCTTTAAAAAGTTTCTGTCCCTATTGTCCTGTTATTTTAAATAACAAAGATGTTAGGGGTTTTTTTTGAGTAAGGATTTAAACAGAAAACAAAAGAAGCAACTTTAGGTTGGTGGGGTTTTTTTTTCTTTTACCTACAGTAATGGTGCTTACTTGAAAATCATTTTAATGGTTAACTTACCCTTTAAGACCAAAAGTTCTAACTTGAGTCAATGTACTTAGCTCAAAATCCCTGTAGAGATTCAAGTTTCTTGCTTGAGCTGCCTGGAGTGGTGAGTTCAGGCCTTTGCAGTGATTGTCAGCAAGGAGAACATTAATGGAGTATTAGAAAAATGAAGTCCTCGACCCCTCCTCCCCTTCTGGCTGGTTGTTTCTACATGGTGGGAAGGAAAACATTTTCCCCGTCAGCCATTTACTGTGCAACAGGGGGAAACTGTCAGTTTGCTATGAGCAAACCCCTGCAAGATAAGTCAAAATGATTTACCCTGTAAATAAAGTGGGCTGTTTTCTTTACTTGGAAGAATTGCCCATGTGGCGAGACTTCCTATGGGAGGGGATGTGGTCGGCCCTTCGCATTTATCCTCTGTGTTTGTCTTTTTTGAAAAAGCAACATTGGAAAGATTAACAAGTCTGTCACTGAAGGAACTGATATATCAAAGCTGTGGAGACAAAGCAGGCCATTCATTCCTTACGTTTCTGAAATCTCACTTCCAGTGCAAACCAGGTCTTCCCATTTAGATGCAGATGAAAGGAGGGATTTCCCTCTTCCTCCTTCTCCCCTAAGTCTTGGGGATTTTTATGTATTTATGTGTGCACATATATAAAAATGTGTGTATATGTGCATCCATGTGCATGTGCTCACTCTGTGCTTTGCATTGGAGCCCTCCCAGACTGGGGATTTATTTGCCACTCTGGGAGAGGCCACAGAGCTGCAGAGAGCAACCTGAATGCAGTACTAGACTTGAGGGATCACTATTCCCATGGACAGCCACAGAAATTTAGGATTTCTTTTTTTTTTTTTTTTTTTTTTTTTTAAATTTAACCATGAGAGGGCTTGGGGGTGAGGAGGGTTATAAGAGAGGGACGTTGATGTAGAAAGGGACTGGATGTCTCGAGAGCCCCCCAGGATTTATGGTATATGGAACATATGCACGCAGATCATATTGATTAGGGTGTATGCACTGGAGAGGAAAAATTCACTTACCTCTTCAGGCTGCAGGATGTTGTGAGATTTCTGATGTGGTGTTGGATCTACATCATCATTTCTATGGAGAAAAAAGGAGTGTTTAAAGGACAACCAGGACATGTGGCAGTTCCAGCTTGCAATCATTGCTTGGCAGATGGACATGCTTTCTAGAGACACGACTTCAGATATTTTCATTTTTTTACTTTAGCTGCTCACCTGTGTGTGTATGTTCTTCCACCTAAGGCAAAGAAACATGAGTGTGGTTTTGCTCCCAATGCCAGAAATAGTGTTTTTTCAGCTCTGATGTGCATAAACAGCCGGTGTCCAGAGAAGGATCTCAGCATTGGAATAAACCCAACAACCCTATTTAAAATTGCCATATGCTTGTAAGCATATTCAGCAGAGGCAAAAGCATGAGTGCAGCTTGCTTTTCAGGGTGTCACTTCTGTCACACTGACCTGGGAAAAAGCCCCTTGCTGAGTGGTGCTGCATCCCCAGATGTGCTTGAGTCCATCTGGAAAGCAAAATTCTGCTTTCCAAGGACTCCTTTTTCCATTGGCCTGCAGAGCTTCAGCCAACTTCCCCTACACCCTTGTTTATGCCTCAGGCAGGGCAAGGCACATGTCCCAGGCTGGGGAGGTGTTTCCTTGATGGTTGTTGCTGCTGGAGAATATCACTCAAACAGGAACGTTTTGTATGTGGTGCTGCAGCAGGTACTGACCCTTCTCTGTACCAGTTGGGTAGAAAAGTCCTCTCTACAGGGAAAGCTCATACAGAGCACAGAAATACTCAGTGCTGTGTCAACGCTGGACCTTTATTTATTGCACCTCAGTCAGTGCGAACTTCAGTGACAGGCTTTTATATGACCCTGAGCTATATTCTTACCTGAACAAATGGAAAGTGTTTCTCTTCTGAACACCTGGGGTTGTATTTTGTATAAAATATGTACATTCAGGAGAAAACAGTAAATATGGCCATGAACTCCTGAGATCGAGTTTCTTCATCAAACATGCACCACTTCCCCAAGGTAAAAAAAAAACAAAACAAACCAACCAGAAAAATGCTGAAGCTTTCCTGTACAAATGACAATAAAATGATTGCCAGGCACAATTCCATCAAGTTTTACAACAATTGCTTTTGAGCTGTTAAGTATGCTGTGCTTTAGTCAAGGATCTTGTGCTTTTGTACACAAGCCTCATGTTTGGTGACATTGAACCTTCACATGCAGATACCGATTATTCAAAAAGGGGGGGAAGAAAGAAAACATGGGAAAGCTACTTTACATTTGTACTGCAGATTGTTCCCTTTAATCTGCAATCAGAACAAAGACTCACTCAGTTCTTATTACAGTCCTCTTGGAGGCTGTTAGCTACAGTGTGAATCTCTCTGGGGTTAAAGTGTAGAAAAATTGGGAGATGCTTGTGGTTTTGACAGAGAAGTGGAAGATTCCACTGAGAGAAAGGTTGGTACCTCTGTTGGAGAGTAACAGGAGACAGTGTTAAGTGAAAGATGTTAGCTCATTTACAATCACTTTAGTTCAATTTACTTCCCGAGGTCACCATCCTGCAGAGTTCTGTGCAGGCTTTATGCTTTTCTGCATGAATAGTTCTGCTGGAGTCCTTAGCTTAACCAAATCATTATCCATAGGGATGAGCCAGGGCAGGGTGAGGGAGGTGCTGCTATTGTTAGCCAGGTATACATAATACATACCCTGCTTTTATTGTCCAGAGCTGTGGCTGAATACCATGGATTTCACTTGGAAGTACTTCAGGGTTGTTTTTTCTTTTTTTTTCTTCTGAACTTTTCCATTAGACCTTTTATATTTCCCTCCATATTCAGCACTTTGGCACCTGCCCGTGGGAGCAGGCTTCTGCAACAGGTGCCTCGGTTACTGGGTTAATACAGCAGTGGTCTTGGCCAAAACACGTGTTGATGGGTCATGAAAAAAATGACACAAAGCTGATTTTTAATTGGTGGGTTTGCTTTAAATTTTCTGGCTCTGAGAAGTTTTTTCTCGAGTGAGAAAAGAGTGAGAAGTCACTGGTGGATGCTCTCCCTGTCTGGAGAGGCGGCTGACCTCTGTGTTACTTGCAGAGTGAGTGGGCACAAAGCATCCTTGCACCTTTTTATGAAAAGTCTGCACGGGGGAGGGGAGAGCAGTTGTTTCCCGGTGGTTGCAGGGCTGGGCTGAAGGAAAGCCATTGCTAATGCCTGCATCCCTCTTCTCAACACGGCTTGCAAGGAGAACACAGCCATGGAATAAATTCCACGGGAGTCTGTCTGAGAGAGCTCAGAGGAAGGCTGCTGTTGGCTCAGGAACAACAGAAGCTGTTACAGTCACATGTAAATCCACACTGGATGTAAGACTATCCATGATAAGTGGGGCCTTCCAGACCAGGCTGACAGCTGAAGGGTGCGACCAGGAAAGGGAGTCCTCTGCACTGGAACCTACCTGGGTCACACAAGGATTTGAATGGCAGGGTTACTCTGAGCAACAAGGCATCTTTTATAATTCTCTGATCCTATTTCCTAACTTCAGCTGCCCAAGCTTTGATGGGCCAGCCCCATTTGATTCCCACCAGCCATTTGAGCGAGGACAACTTTTTTAAAAAATAAAATGCTAAAGGAGTGGTGCTTTCAAGCTGTTGTCTCTAATTTGTAGGACTCAGAGACAACTGGTGAATGCTTTATCTTAATTCTGTCAGCCATGAGGAGCACAGGATAAGCAATTGTTTTTCTTCCCATGCCTCAGTTTCCCTTGATCATGTTTAATTAACATGCACATGCTTTCCCCATCTGATGCTCAGGGTATAATGACGTTGTTAATTAGTCCCACGTTTTATGGCAGTGATTCATGTACCATATTTCGAGAAAGGGTGGCTAATAATCCTTTCTGGACCTCTGTTAATGAGCTGCATTGTGTTGCAAGAAGGGGTTAAAATCATCCAGAAAAAAATCACCTCCTTTGTAACCTTTGTTTCAAAATCTTGACAACCCAAGGATGTTTGCTTTTCTCCCTGAAGGTTAAGTTGTCCTAACAGGTGCTAATTTTGTGTTTTCTTATGGAGATTTGTCCATATTAGAAGCAACTGTGAGCAAACAAAAAAGCCAATTAGAGTGCAAGGGTATTCTTCCTCCTCCTTGTTTCCGTGTAGTCCCCAGCTATCTTTATTGGTCACCTTAAGCCATAGACTTATCCTTTCAAACCTTCTTGAGATTCAGTAGACTTGTGCCCTCTTTAGGGAAAAAACATCCTTTTAATGTCATGGGAAAAATACTGTCATGGGCAAGTAGATGATCCATGCTAACTGGGGTTTGTCATCAGCTTTGGCAATCTGTGTAGCAGGGTTTGAGATTAATGGAGCCAAAGACTTTAAGCAAATATTGTTGGCGTGTAGTTAAACTGTCAAGAGAGCAAGAAAAAGACTTGCTCTGCAGCCACTAAATAAAGATTTGTATTCACCAAACACAGTGAACCTTTTATTAGCAATTATTTGCAGCTCACTACCTTCCAAAAAGGAAACAATTCCGTGTAACTTATTGTCAAGGGTTTATTTGCAGTTTGGTGCGTTTTTTTTTTTCTTTTCTTATTCTCTATTTTAAGAGTTTAATTTGAGCAGCACTGAAGCTTTATCATCTCTGTTTTCAAAACTCTATGAGCCAAATCTTTTGTGTCATAAATAGTCCATTTAATTTCAGAGAGGTTTAAGTCTTTGGCCAAATTTGTTCAGGCTGCAAAAATAATAAATCCCCTCCCCCACCAAAACACCAACAAACAAAACCTCACACTGAAATTTTCCAAATCCAAATAATGGCTATTAATAATTACAATATGCTAAGACGAGGTCCAGAATGTTTTCTTCCATGTATTCAACTATCTAGTTTGTGAGATGTAATAAACCAGAATAGTGCATCAATTATAATATTTTATGATTATTTTATACTCTTGGCAAAACGCGTGTGCTGTTATCTCAAACCTTATTAAAGCTCAGCTGATTAGAGGTTGAAGTTTTTACATAAGTTATTGATGTTGCTTCTTTTATTCAAACATTTTCATAACAAACTAGCTAGGAAAATATTTTTCTTGGCCAGAACCTTAAGATGAGAGACTTGTGGTGAAGGTAAGAGTATGCAACTGTTTGTTTGGATTAAGAATGCTGAACAAACAACTCCCTGCCTCTGTCTTTGAAACTGTTCTCTAGCACAACACACTTACAGTTTCTGAAAAGAGACCAACATCTTGTGCTCAGAAAATGGTCTATTTAAAAATCACCTGTGTAGATAGCTCGTGGCTGTCAGACTCCTTGGTTATACAGTGGCTATTTAGCTCCTCTTTCACAGATGTTTCTGATATATCTGTTGCCTTAAAAATTCAGAAAAATCTTTTGCCAAAGTAAAACCAACCTGCACTGGTGTCATTTATCTGCTTTTTTTTTTTTGCACTTCTGCCTCCCTGTTCCCCTTTACCCACTGGGGTAAGGGGGCACTTAGTCTGCTTTATATGTGATGGGAAAATTGGTGTAGAGATGGAGACATGTCACGTAGCTTTCCTAAAGTCCTGCAAGCAGCTTGTGACAAAAGGGAATTGGATCCAGGTCTCCTGAACTTCTAGGCCACTCTCTCAGGAGTGCTTGGGTAGTTGGTAGCACAGACAAAAGCAGGAGGAAACTGTTGGAAAACTTTGGTGATTGGAGAGGTACAAGCATTGGCATCAAGGCTATGCAAGGAAAGGTGCCCTTCCTGTGAACAGAATTTAGAAAACTCTGTGTGCCCAAAGTTTGTTTTCTTTAGCTGTATCAGCTGATCCAGGAAAAGATTATCGTTTAGAAACCTCATCCCTCTATTTTCAGACCATCATAGCTACAGCAGCACAGCTCACTGGGAGAAAGTATTCTCTGCAGAATTATTTTTGGGTCAGTATGTAAATTTCTGCTTCTGCTTTTGAATGTTTCTCTAGATTCTGGGGAAAAAAAAGTCCAGCACCAACCTATTACAGAAATGCCACTTAATTTTCCTTCATCCTTTTGACATGGAAAATGCATATCTGATGGAGGTTATTTGTTTTCACTTGCCATGTGTTAAGAAAGTTTATACATTGCAAGTATTACCAATCTAAACAACACAGGCTAATTGGTGTCCTTATAAAAACAGAGCAACATGGTTGTTTGAAGGATTGTCATGTGTTTCGGAGTGGAAATGTTTAAATGTCAGAAAGATTCAGTGTCTGTGATTGAACTTTCATCTATCTTCTGGGTTTATAGCTATAGGAAGCCCTTCATCTCTGTTGTTGTCTCCAAGCACGACTTCATGCAAAGATTTGGATTCTGTAAACTTAAAGGATTCTTTTTTAATAGACCAAGGTCTTTGTATGCAGTCATTAATGATCCTGGTCTCACATGTAGTGATCTGTATTGACAAGGTGATGGAGGATATTTGAAAAGCATTTCTTAACACTTCAGAGGGAAGTCACAACAGCACAAGTGAAGAAAGATGAATGGCTGCTGAACAGCCTCCTACAACACATGATGTGCTGTGTATTAAACATGTCTTGTGAGGAGTTCAGTGCTCTGGAAGGTCCCACGTGTCAGCTTCTCCACAGTAAATGTTTATAGCTAAAAGATCTGCTGTCAGTTCTTGGTGGTACTCGGAGTATCTCTGTAGTAGCCAAAGGACTTGACTGTATCAATATTTTATCTCTGCAGTCCTGCTGGGTCTTTGAGGTGGTGCAATGCCCTGTTTATGGCTGTACTAACACTGGGACAGAAATTCCTGTTCTCATGGGCTGTTGTGAGCCAGCAGCAGAAGTAGCTGTGCTGCAGTCAGGTATCAGCAAAGCAAGCAGTGACCCAGACACATTTTTTGTTGAACTGTACTCTAGACTTGTTATATGCTACTGGGCATAAAAAAGGGAATCTGAGCATAGATACCCAGTCATTTCACTTCCCTCTATGCCACTGGCCAAAGAAACCAGTACACACAATGCCCATTAGGCAAAGAGACTGAATCTGTAGCAGAGAAACTGTTTCTTCACACAGGGTGTTTCTCTTCTCACGTCTTGAGTCCCTTGGAAGTCCTGGGCAGTTTAGGTCCAATGGCATGAGGAAGCAGAGCCCTACTGTGCATGCTCAGTGTGTCTGGAGATTTTGGTGTAATAGGCAACTCTTGTGGTTTAGACCTTCCTTGATGTATGGCATACAAGTAGGGATGCCCAGAAAGTGTAGAAATCCCTAAGGAACAGCACATAGGCTTGGGCAGCAGTGATGCTAACTCTGCAGATAGATCTTCTACTGGATTCTTTTTCTGTATCATAAGATATTCCCCTTCTCTATGGAAAATGTTCATGGTTCTTACTGATGTCTTGCTGCCATCTTCCCACAGCTCTCTCCTAAAGAAGGAGGAAGAGCAGTACCAGCAGAAATGTTCTGGAAAATGTCTGAAGTTGTAACTGGATGGTTTGATCATGTAAAAAGCTGAGTGGAGTTGGAAAAATGGTTTGTGTGAGTTTAGGTTCCAGGAGGAAATGCTTCTGAGGCATCAGGTCCTGACCAATGCAATTCAAGTAGTGAAATGAAGGATTCTGGTCTTAAGTATTGGCTCCGGTGCTGAGCTCAGCCTTAATTGCTTGGGAGACTTTTATGTGTGCTTATCAGCTGTTTCTGAAGCTCTTCTTTGGGTTCAAGGGTGTGCAAAGCTACCTGTGAAAATGCCACGTGTTTTTCCATTTTGAGGAGCTGAGATGGAGCTGGCGTTGACCTGAGTGAGGTCAGGCAGCAGCTGCAGCTGTGAAGAGCTGGGAGCTCACCCCCACCAGCAGCAGTGCTGGGCAGAGTTGCAGTCGTGGCTGGGTTTGGGGAACCCAAAGGCAGTGCCTTGCAGTACCAAGGAGTGTCAGCATCTGCAGAAAGGAGTGATTTGGTGGTGGGGGAGTGAGGGGAGAAGGCCGACGTGGTTCCCAGCAGGAGCTCACATCATATAAGCTATTTCCTCTCCAGCCCATCTCAGGACACTCCTTGTTGACATATGTGTTTCCATTTACACTGCAGTATGTTTGCTAGAGGGCAATTGCTCCTTTAACCCCAACCCTTCTCTTTATGCCTTGTCTGTTTGCTCACTTTAACCCTTGTTCCCTCTATCACTGCCCATCCATCCTCTTCTCTCTCCTCTACCTCTGATTCCTATTTCTTAATCTGCCTTGGGTTTTTACCTTTTGGGTTTTTTCCCCCACTTCCCCCCTTCCTCTGAATTCCCCACCATCTGTTCCCGCCACTTGACTGCTCTCTTCCATCTTTCCTGTTCATTCTTTCTCTTGTTCTTTTTTCCTTTGGTCACAGTGGAATAAAGGTCATTTTCATGTGAAAAAAGATGCACTTTCTGGGGTCATACCTCTGTCTTTGGTTCAATTTCATCATATATGAGGTTCTAGGAGCCTAGAATTTCCATTCTTTTTTTCCCTTTAATTTTCTTTTTTGTTGTTTTGATAACAGCTGAATGTATTCCAGGAGTTCCCAAAGATAGCAGGTAGCCTGTATTCAAACCCCAAAACAAACCCCCAAAATGGGAAGATTTAGGGCTATGTGCACTCAAATAAAGCATGTCTGGTTTGGTGGAGCTATGCCAGTCACACCAGTTAAGGACCTAGTTCAGGACTGGGTTACTTCCCTTGTTCAAAGAAATGGCTTGCAGTATTTGCAACATTTTCCTGGATTGTGTACATGAGTTAGATTTTCAGCATTTCCTATTTTCAATTACTTTGACTGAGCTTGGAACCAGTCCCCAGCCTTGTATAATAATGCCTTTTGTATCTGCACTTGGCACTCCCAGCCAAATCTGTGCAAAGGATCATTTCTGATGGAACAGCATAGCAGAGAGGAATGGGTTTTCATAAAAACTTTTAAATATATGTATGTATATATGTGTGTTGGCAAATGCTGCATAAATGTTATAGCTTATCCTGGCAAAACAGCACTTTTGCTGTTACAGGGGATTTCCTTAGGGAAACTGGTATAAATTATCCCAGCGGAAGCATCCTTTTTGCTGGTTGTGAGGAAGGTGGGTCCAAAAGCAGTGCCAGTAAGGCATTACTAACACAGCTTTGGCCTTGGAACTGACTCAGCATTGTTCAGACTTGTGCTGAGGAGGTTGATGTGTTTAAAATTTGAGCCGGAGCATCTCTGCAGCTTCTTACATGTGTGTTTTTTCATAGTAACGATTTTTTTTTATTAGCATCTTTTTCAGGGAAAAACATAAATAGTCCCTGTGAGTAAATCTATGCTAAAATGAAAGAAGCCAAGATTGGGTTTAATGGTGACTCTTTTTCACTCTTTCTTTCACTGGAAGTTAGGGACCAGTATCACCCCCTCCAAAAGACACTTTGGTATCAGTGCTACCTAGACTAAAGACTATTGTATTCTAAAGGCTTCATTGCATCCAGGACTTCTAGAAAATCGTGTTGGAAAGGAGGCTGAGTAGGAGATGCCTGCGTTCACATGGCTGTGGAATCTGGGGGCTGGTGGAGCAGCTCCACGTGCTGCGCAGCCGTCGCTTCCCTGTGCGGAGGAGTTGTCATAGCGTAGGAATCGCTCCCTGTAGGTTGCAGCTGGAGAGGTCAAAGTCATCACCCACTTTGGGAGGTGGGGTTTGAGCCTGTGTGTGCTCTGGATTTGTACTTTGGACCCCAATCTGCTGCTTCTTGTATCAGGGTTATGTTAAGCCCGAGTAAAAATAATTTGAGCCGCGGCGTACGAGCTCATTGTGCCTTAATAAAGAAAACAACACCACATTCACTCCTCACACTTTGAAATTAAAGCTGTAATGTCATAAAAGGGAACTTTTATTGTTTTCAGAGAACATAAAAGCCCTTGGAACAAAGTCAGAAGGGTATTTTGATGAATAAGGTCAAAGTCTGGTGTACATAAAGTGAGCATTGTACAGCATTATAGGTTGTACTGAGTGTCAGCAAGTTACCAGAAGCCCTGATCCTGTCAACACTCGAATGTGTGTGTGAGTTTGCCCTTGTAAATACCCTCATTCAAATACAACTGCAGCAAAGTTATGCTCAAACATGAGTGTTGTAAGAATCAGCATTTTCCTAGTAAAATGTTCAGGAATCAAGATTCTGAAATCTCAAATGGGCCTCAAAGAGCCAAAATGTGGATTTTTCAATTATGCTAAACTTTCAAAGCTCTCTTAAGCTTTTCTTTAGACAACCTAAAGCATTTCATCTTGATGTTCACTTTTTTAACATCCATCATTATTTTGAAATAACAAATATTGTAACTGTAAAAAAACAAAAACAAAACCCCGCATAATGACATTCCAGAAGTGTTTTCTTTTAATTTTTCCCCCATTCAGTAAAATTTCCTTATAAATCACCAAATTTGCAGAGAAAGACTTAACTTTGGCACAAATATCCTTTCTCAATATTTTTATGATGAGTTCTGATATTCAAGACCACTGAAAATCTGCTTTCCTGACAAAAAGTTGTAATGGTGAAATTGCTTTCAAGCCCTTTCTAGACTGGATTAAATGATTTAAAAAAAAAAAAAAAAATCGGCTTTTAGTCTCCCTTCCTACCTCAGCCTGGTTATCCTAAAATTTGGAGGTTTGGAGTGTACAAAATCTTTTTGTAGCTATTTTTGTATGTTTTTCCAAATTATATGAAATTTAGAAAAGATAAAACAGTGCTTCTGTGGAAGAAAAGGCAATTCAATCATGAGAAAATACTTTCTTGTTGCTGAAAGGACAAAAAATGCATTTAATTGTCTAATTCTCAGCAGAGACTAATATCAAACCTTTGAAAGGTGTAAGCTCCCTGCTTTGGCTCTAGGTGGTGGAGGGTGAGGTGCATCTCTCTGTACCTCTGTTGCTCTGTGATGGCTGGTCCCCTTCATGCTGGGTGACATGCAGCTCCATTCCCCAGCAGCTGTAGTTATTCCTGTCTCTTAAATAGGCAGCACTTAACTTATGGTACCTCACCATGGCCCAAATTTCCAGTCAAAGTGAGGATGGTCTTGGGTGTGGATCCTCCCCATCCAGAGAACTTGAGAGATGCAGCAGGAGGAGGAGAGGAAGAGGTTGGAAGCCGTGCTGCCTTCCAGCTCCATCTCATCTGTTTGAAGCTTTAAACAATTTGAATAATGATTCTGAAGGGCAGAATAAAAGGTGGCAAGGAGAGCTTGTGGAAACAAATAAGACTTCTCTTTTTTTTTTCCACTCTCCACATGAGAGAAGGCAGGCTGCGACTTACAATGAGTGGTGTGAGTCACTGAGACAGAAAAAACCCACCAAGCCACAGCCTGTTTGCTCGTGCAATGGCTGTGCTGCTGCCCTCCTCCATCCCTTCCCTGTTTTGCTCCCGAGCCCACATGGCAGGCATTATATGTCGATCTATTCTTAAACTGTTTCTGGTTTCTTTGTGGCACCAGCTGCAGGGGAGAGCAGTCACGCGAGCACAGGCAGGATGTTTGGTGGCTCTGCCAGCTGTGCCCAGCCCCACATATTTTGTCTGGCACAAAATATTGAGGCAGCCTCATCCACCAGATTTCTCAGCTCCTCCCAAAGCGTGTCTGCATTTGTCCCTGGGTGAAGGGGGAAAAAAAAAAGCAACAACAAACAAACAAAAACGAGGAAGAAAAAGGAAAGAAAAAGAAAGGATCAAAGTATTAATTGTAAAACATCTTGTGGTGCCAGGTGGAAATGAAAGCAGGGTGATCAGTGAGATAATCGTTGGGGATGTAACTGAAGTGCATTTTCCTGCAGCTCACTAGGATAATGAGGAACCCACAAAGGACATGGGAGATGCAAACAAGCTTTGTTGCCCTGTCATTATTTTTAGGAGCAATGTGATACCACTGAGGACTGGGTTAATAACAGATAATTGCTGGCTTTATTCTTGCTTTTCTCTCTTTTTTTCCCCCTCCCCACTTCCCTGAATGGTTTTATGGGATATGGACTTAGTAATGTTGTGGCAAAGTGTCATTTCTTGTTTTATTGGAATGACTCAAGTGTGTGCGCTGTGGCGGAGGTCAGGAGCACGTTTATGAAGTTTGCACTGTGGTTAATTAGTAGGACTAGGCAAATTTCCTTCTCCCTGTCTCTTTGCTCCTGTGGGGGGATGGAACAAACTCTCCATAAATTTGCCTGGGCCATGCTGATCTCACACAAGTTTGATCCTGAGATGATGCCCAGTAAATCAGCCTATGACTTCTCCCAGGGCTCCCTGTTCCTGTGCACTGCTGTGCTCAGGCTCCACAGGAATTGCAAACCTGCCCGTATGAAGCTTAAAAAAACCCTTGGATTTTGGACTGCAGAGGGGTCTGAGCAATCAGCTGCTCTTCCTTCTTTGCCCAGGCCACTTGAGTGACATTTGGCAAACACTTTTCTACCTGTGGCAAATTTTCTGTCCTGCTCTGGATTTGCCTTTGTTGGGCTGCACCAAATGCTGGTGGTCCCAGGACAGCCACAGGTATAAAGAACTTTTGTCCATTACTTGTGTCCTGGCGGTTCAGGCCCAATGCAGAGGCAGTTGTTGGGCAAACACAGATCCAGGATAGGGCAAGTGGAAAGGAAAAGTGCTTTTGTGGTTGGTGGTACTGCAATAAAACGACTTGCTGTTTCTGACGAGTTTAGGTTGCTATTTCAATAAAACCTTCATATTATTGTATTAGTTGCTATAATTCATTTTTATTTTATGCTTTTATTTTCTTAAGGCCAGCTCTTGGCTTTATTTTATAGCTTTGATTTAGCTGTCTGACTTCCTGGGATGGCAGAGAGATCCTCAGCTGTCATCGAAGAGCTCTCAATTGCTCATGGGTTTGTACTTGCAGACTTAATATGAGACTCAGGGGCTGTATCTACAAGGATCTGCAGCCCTGGTTAGGCAGCCAGCTCACCCCCAAGCTCATCATGTTCTTCCTGAACTTCCACAGCAGTGTTGAAGGACTCCATGAGAAAAGTGTGGCCATTGATGGCTCTTGAGTGCTAACAGGGACCCAGCACAGCCAATTGAAGTGTTCAGCTGCTTGGAGAAGAATTCAAAATGCTTAAATTTGGTGGAGATGGACAGGAGAAAATAGCAGAATGACCAAGGAGAAACGGGGCTTTCCACAAATTAAAAGAAGAAAGCTCAGTAAGTTAGAAAGGTTTTTTCATTTTAGACCCAGGGATTTTTCATGAGACTTGCGTGCAGAGAAGATGAGGCAGAGAGTTGTATGTTTATTTTAAATTACATGACTTGGCCTGAACCTGTATAAAGTAAAGCTGAAAATGAAAAATAATTTTTGTAGTGTTTCAATGCCCTGCCTCTTTGAGAAATCAGAGTACAGATTAAAAAAAAAGCCTCTGGAAGTACATTTGTTCAGATCTGATCTGGGTTACACTAGTAGAAAACCCAGAATGCAGTCATAAAATATATTAACACTCATCAAAATAATATTACTGAAGAGATTTGCTCTTTCTAATAAGACACATCAAGCAGAAAATTTTACATTGAAGGGAAGGTAGGCACCCAGTTTAACTTTATAGCTATCTATGTGGGTAAAAATTTTATAGCCATAATGTGGGGTTGCAAAATGTGGAGCTGGAGGTCAGGAGTCAATCTCTTATTTCAGCCTGCTCCATAGTGTGGTGGTGTTGAGCAAAACAGCTGCTAGAGCTCCATTCAGGCCACGTGGTCACAGAAACATTTCACGTGGTGGTTGTGATGGGATGTCCAGCCCCATGTTTGGCTTCCTCATGTTCTTCAGAGCAATGCTGCAGGCAATGAATGTATCAGAAGAACTGAAGTGTTTGAGACTGTGGGTTTGGGAGGCAGCAGAGAAAGGTCATCTGGAGGGATGCAAATGGAGAAAGTGACATGGAAAAGGCTAGGAGATGTTTGGACCAGCAGAAAGTCAACAAAGCTGATGCTGGCTTGGCTGTCAGGACTCCTTTGAGATAAACTCCCAGCAGGGCAGAGACACTGTCTGCCTGCTGCAACCCTCCAGTTTTCCTCATCCTTTTATGCCACATTTGATTTATAGAGGCACTTAGTGGCCAGATGTGAGGGTATAAGCGTCAGTCAGGGGGACGCTAATATATTTTCTTCTCTTCTTTGTTTCTAATGAATGTCCAAGTCCTTAATGTTGTGAATGTGGGTTAAATTAATCAGTAACTGGTCAGCAGAGATGTTCAGAGGAACCCTCAAAAACAAAAAAGCAACTCATGTTCAAATCACATTAAGAATGGGGTGGAGCCATCAAAAGGAAGGAGATTAAAATTGAAAGCAATCTTAACTTGTGCTATTAGAGATGGGGGACCTGGAAACCCAATATGTCTGAAAGTGATCTTAAGGTGGTGGTGAACAGCAGATGAAATCCAAGTTCTTAAAACAATGCCAAAGGCAGGGAACAAAATAGCTGTTTTAAGACCTCCCACCACTAAGCTTCTGTACACGTGATTACAATGAGCACTGACATCTTGGTGCTGGACAAAGATACCAGTGAGTCAGGTTTTAGAGAACAGGTAATGTTTAAAGAGCTCAGAGGACTGAATCATGGGGAAAGCAGACAGGCAGTGCTTACGAAGAAAATTAATGTGAAAGGGACAATCACTGCTGTTGAAAAACACTGGATAAATTACAAACAAAGAAGAAAAGGAATCATTAAAGGTGAACTTGATGCAGGTTTAAGGAATGAAATTCCTAAGGATGCAGATATATAAAAGGATAAAGAGAAATCTTTTGGAGCAGGCAGCAGCATAAAGAGTATATGAATTTCAGCTAGTGGCACTCTGAAACTCAGTCTTAGATCAAAGGTCTAATTTGATCCGTGGTCATTCTGAACAAGGGACCTGATGTGAAATGCCAGGCTTTAGGGAACATTCAGATCACTTCCAGATTGTAATTCCTTGGAATGCTACAACTCCAGGATCGTCTCTCTTTTGAAAAACAAGAAATGTTGGCATAGAGTGATTATGGGAATGTTGTAAAGGCAGATGGGCACCAGAGTGGAAGTTCTAACATGGGAAGGCAGCACGGGGTGTGGACTACGTGCAATATTCTGCCTACTCAGCTTATGGTAGGTGGTCCAGGTTTCTTCACTCTCCCGGGCACAGTTGAGTCTCCCAGAAAAAAAAAATTGAAAAATTGTTTGTGCCTTTAATAATTGAGCCACCCTTGGTGGCACACGAGGGAGAGCATGCATTTCAAATTACTGGAGAAGAAGAAGTGGTTCACAATCTTATCCCAGTTTGTAAACCCACCAAAGTGTCTGAGAGCCTTGAACAGCCTCCAGCATCACAATGTTTGCCTATCCCAACTTTGTCTCATTATTTTCCTTCCCTTGCACCTCTGTGCGTCTGGAGCCCAGCTGAGAATGAAATGAGCAGCGCCGAAGGACTGTGAGAAAGACGATTTGTGTGGTAAACCCAGCACAGCCAGAAGCAGGAAGTACCAGATTTATCATGGGAAATCCTCTTCTTGTTAGATGTTTCCAGCCTACTTCTCCAGGCTTAAGCTATCTCAGTGCTGCGTGTAGGCCCTGGTTCAACGGGGATGCTCTGCATTTGCCAGACTTGAAATGCATGAAGTTAATTAGCACCCTGTTAAATCAGGGCTCTGTCACTGTGTCAGACAATCCCCATTGACTCAGAGCTGCTTGAAAATTTCCTGTCTCCTGGGATAGCGTAATAAAGCTACAGAGGGAGTTTAAGTTACTCAAGATGGGGTTGGATTCCCCATGCTGTGCTTTGGAAATGTCCTTTCTGTTCCACTCCAGCTCTGGCCCTATGTAATACATGTGGCTTTGGGGCTCCAGGCCACCTCCTGAGGAGCAGGTCCTCTGCCTGCCTTCACTGTGGCAGTCCTGCACTCAGTCATAACCTCCCTGAGGCTGGTTCTCACTTTTTCCATCACATCCAGACTTAGGAACCCATTTTCTTGCTTCCTTGTGCTACTGAGCAGTACTGAATCAGTGCTGCCTTCAGGCCAGACTGTGGACAATACCTGTGTGTGTCCATTTTCTCTGCTGCTGTGGACAAAGAGAAGCCCAGCCCTCCCTCCCTGTCTTCTGCTCTGGCTGCCCTTAAAGGTGGATTGTCACACTTTGGCCCTGGAGATGGACTCAAAGCTCTCAGGAACCTTCTGTATGTGCAGCCACCGGCAATAGGGAGCTGCACAGCTTCACTATGCACCACGTGGAGAAAGATGTTTGTCTGTTTTCCCTTTATTCTGCTTCTTGCTGGGTCTCTTTGATGATTATTAAGTAGGAAGAGATGGTTAGATCACTCCCTGTGTGCTTTCTCTGTTATTCACGATTTGTGTCTCTGCCATCATCGTCCATCCATCTGCCTTTGTGATTCAGGGTACCTGATTTTCTCTGGATGAGCCTCTGTCACTGCTGCACTGGTCTGAGTTGTATGCAAATTAACACTAATCAAGAGGAATAAGCCAACCAACAGCTAGGACATAGCAGGGTGCCATGAATGATTTATAATTATTTCCTCCTAAAACCACTTGACATTTGCCATTACTTGAAGTCTGTTTGCAGTGCTTGAATCAGGCAGAAACAGATCTCCCGTTGAATATAATGGGGGTCATTTCAGCAAGCAAAACTGTATGTACTGTCTATGGCTACAGTATAATTTTATTGATTTAAAGTGTTTTAAGGAAAGGCATTATTTCAAGCCTGGAGATAAAGGTGGCTCATTGGTGTAATTGCACAGTAATCTTGTTCAGTGCCCCAAATAACACTGTGATGCGTCCTAATTTATGGACAGTGTGTACATGAAGTGATTAGGGGTCTGGGATGATGAGGCTGCAGTATGGAGGGCATGAATGAGTGGGAGGAGATGGCAGAGTCCTAGGCAGAGGCACTTCACGAGGGCAGCCAGCTCTGCTTTGCACTTGGCCAATGTTCTGCTTGTGGCTGCTGCTCGTCACGGGGGAGCAGAGGTCAAAAGCAAGGATTGTGAGCCATGCAGCTTGGATGCAAATCTCTCAGGGGGGTTCACAAAAACTTTGGGGGTGTCTAGAACTAGATTTTTGAGTCAGGCATGTTTCCAAGCTCTTCTGTTAATAACATAGCAGTTTGTTTTCACTGTGGATGGTGTGTATCTTCTTTGCTGGAGCTGCTTCCTAACAAAATGAAACCAAAGGGATGCTGAAGGTTGTTTTAGGCATTATGCTAATGACTTGCTTTCTTAAGCTTTGATGATTCTTTATTCAAATTAAGAACTTTAGCAGCATTGCTTCTCAAAGCATCCACTTAGATGCTGGTCTCCAAGCCTCTGGGAGTGATGTATTCTATCTTATGGGAGTCAAGCAGTGCATCCCCCTGGCTGTAGGATTCTCATGGCAGTGAGACCCCCAAATCTGGGAGAGGGCAACAGAGGAGAAGTCCTGAAGGTCAGTGTTGCAGTCTTTTTTAGGCCAAGAAATTTCAAACCACATGAGCTGAGTGTAAGGGGACCCAGCACAGCAGGTTGAGGATGCTTGAGCAGGAGTAAGCTGGTCTGTGACCCTGAGTTTCCATGCTGTTGTATTTTGCTTTGATACCATAGTGACTATAAAAAAAAAAGTGAGAAGTGATAGATTACAGCAGAACTCATACAAATCTCTCATGTTATTTTAGCAAGTTAATATGTGCCTAGCACATCCCAGTGGGATGCCAGTGGCTTCCATGGAATTTTACTGGAAATGAACTGGGTACGTCTGGTCAGAGAGGGAAGCCTCAGGCTGCTGGCAAACTTTTGCTCCCTCTCTGATTATTTTATTTAGATAAAATATATATGTATGTATATACAGTAATTTAAGGCTAAGACTATTGTATTGACTATCATTTTCAAAAGGTTTTGAAAGAAAACAGGAACTTTGTTGCCTTGCAGCAGAGCTAGAGAAGCTGAGCTGAGGTGAATCTTCTGTAACATGACTGTAAGACTGGCTCAGGAGAATACCCAGGGACTGATTATCATAATTTCATTGTCAAGCTTTCGCAGTATAGGCTGGGAGATCTTGAGGACTCTATTCTGGACTTGTTGCTCTATAATTCTTTCCTTACCACCTGGTATGGTGAAAGGACAACATAACTATGAATTTTGGAGTTGTCCCTGAAGAGCTGCTGAGGCCAGCTTTAAGGCATAAGTGAGTTTGGCAAAGCACAACCTGAAAGGAGAGGTTTTTTGTGAAGACAAGGGCAAGGTATGATGGGAGAAATCAGCTGCATGAAGAGACCTTAGACAGCAACCCTGGAAGGGTGGGAGTAAATAGATCATTCAGTTTAGGGAAAAAAAAAAGAATGGTGAGATATGATACAAACATTCCAATATCTTGAGGTTGTTGTAGCAGCAAGAAATAATCTGTTGTGCATTTTCATTACTGTTCCAACAGGGATCATGGATTCAAATACAATCAGGGAAACCAGTGGAGCTCTTCATCAGGTTCTCTTTGCTCAAGTTACCTCTTCAGCAAGAAGCCTCTTAGCTTCTGGGCTAGGAGGTTTCAAGGTGTCTGTGTAGGTCTGTTTTCTACCTGCCAACCATGGGTGAAAAAATAAGGATCCTCTCTGCTAAGGGACTGGGCTGCAGGTGGTAGGATTTTTTTTTTTCACTTGGTGGTTTATAGACGGAGAGCTGGCTGAACAAGGAGGTCCTGTGCACTATTGCTGTCTCAGCACCAAGCATGGACAGAACATGATTCCATTTGCCTGGAAGTGACTGTGAAGACACCACACTGCCCTCTGAGATGGCAGTTGCTTGCATCCACCACCCATGTGAAAGAAGGATGATGTGCCTTAGTGGAATTTGCCCTGTCCATGGATTCAAACCCCAACTTTATTGGTTGATCTGGACCTCAGGGCCATAATCCTCTCCTAATGAGGACATCCCTGCTATGAATGACTAGAACCACTGCAGCCTTCTCCCTCTCATTTTCTGTGACAGTGATGAGACAGTAAAAGCAGTCCCCACTTAGGGTTTTAACTTTATAACGTTTTGGCTTTGGAAGATTTTTGGAATCTGACTAGGCAGGAATAGAAAGAAAAGCCTCTAGAGTGGCATGCAAGGCATATGAAAATGTCCATCAGGTCCTCTCTACTTGGGTGTGTGCTTCAAGGGCAAAGATGGCTGTGGTAAAAGCATAATCGATTATGAGGCCTTAATTGCTTTTGAAATGACCACAATCTTTTTATTACCACAGCAAAACGTGCTTTGGACTCCACTGTGGCCAGTGTTTAGATTGAGGCAGACCACAGGATGAAAAGAGCATGACCCTGCTACTGAGTTCCCCACGCTCCTGTCTAAAAACAGATAGACAAAAAAAGAAAAAAGAAATTTTCCACATATTCTGGTCCTTGGAGCTCGGCAAGCTGCATCTAGCTGGAGGCTGCAGTGTTTGAGGTCCTGTGTTACTAATTTTATGGAGCAGAGGATTTGCATTTCTTCATTCCTCCATGCAGTCTGGAGGCAGTTTGCTGGTCATTTTATGTTCTCAGAGAATATTCTTGCCCATTTCTTCAAGAGGAGGGAGCTCTTTAGCCTATTTTACAGGCAGTACCAAAGCAAACCCTTCACATTTAACAGCCAATGTTGAAGACCCCCTCTGGAGATTGAGTCAATGCCCAGGACATTGCCCACCTGAGTGTTGAGTATCTCCAGGGACAGACCTTTCTTGTGAACCTGTTTCAGTGCTGACTACCCTCACAAAAAAACCCATGAAAGTCTTTGGTTTCTCTTTGGGTTAAATTAAAGAGGGTGAAATGTGGACTCAGGTTTTGGCTCATGTAGCTCTGTGCTGTCTGCATTGCATACCTTGGCTTCTCTTTGTGGAGGCCAAATTGAAAGTGACAGTCTCACACTTCTGTGGCTGATGTTAATGCCTGAAATCTGGCTCCCTGGGACACAGGTTTTGACTTACCTCTGGCATTTCAGGCATCTCATATTCCTTATTCCCCAACATTTTTAGCCTCCACTGGACCAGTTTCACAGATGGCTCCTTTACAGCAGAGAGAAATTGTTCCCATTTCTTCTCACCTGAAAGCTTGGTCCAGTTGTTTTATGAGGTTACAACAAATCTATGTGGTGGACGGTGTTTGTGGGCCGTACCCAAGCCTTTCATATTGCCTAGAAAGAATTTTCTCCTTCACTCATTCCCTTTTCCTCTGTCATGCTCTTGGGAATTCAGTGGGACTTGTGACAAGGGAATGGTGAGTGGAGCCTGGCTACAGAGGGTTGCACTTGTGAAATATCTCCATTTTAATCCACATGTTTGTTCCAGCTAGACTATTTTCACAGCTGCTTATGGAGGAAAAAAGGGACACTAACAAATCTTGTGAGAGACCTCTTCAGTGCTTTAGTTTCTCATTTCCAAACATCCTTGTAAAAGAAATCACATCCACTTACTTACACAAATGCCCCAAATAGACTTTTCTGTAAACTGAGGGAGAAAAAAAATATTCAGTCTCTAGTTGGAATTTAATTCAACAAAGGGCTGAACCCTCCCAGCACTGGAGCTGTTCCACATTTGCATCCGTTGAGGATGTGACCCCCAGCCCTCAGCCCTAACTGAACTTTCTCAGTAGTTTTATACAGCAGTAGGACACACAAGTTAAAAAATAAATGAAGATTTCAGTGGGAAGCATTTACAAATCTGTATTGTTTCCTTAGTTTCACTGCAACTCCAATTTTAATCCTAATGATAAAAGCTGTAGTATTAGTAAGATATAGTTCTGGGGGTTTTTTCCCTTTCTGGTCTTGGGTGGTCTAGAATGTGCAGTAATTCATGTTCTCAGCTGGGTTTCCACCACATTTCTGATTGACCTGATTACTTTCCCAATGACAGAATCCAAAATTGAAACCACATCAGAACTCACTGGAGTTGGTTCTGTTTTTGATGTTCCTGGAGCTTCTCTGGTGGCTCAGCAGGATATATGTCTTCATGAGGGTTTTTTAACCCCTTCTTTTTTTTTCTTCCTTTTTTTTTTTCTTTTTTTTTTTTCCTTCTCATGGTGGGCTTACATTTGGGACACAAATTATTTAGGGAAGTCCTGAAAGGAGGGCAACAAGGAAGGAGAGAGAATTCAATAGAGGTGTTATATTTTAGGACTTAATTCTGAACATCAGCATGTATGGGTTGAGGGAGCTACACAGAGAAAAAGGCTTTTTCTGCAGAAAAAAAGGATCTCTCATGACATTTTATGTTGTTGTACTAACCCCTTGTTTCCCTCCATCCTCCGAAAAGATGGACACGTACTACAGAAGTCTAGAACTTCATTTTTTTATCACTTTTGCTGTAATAGGAAAGACTGGGATAAGCTGAGCTGAATTTATTATAGTGAAGAGTGCTTGTGATGGCATTGTGAAGGCTCCTCTGAAAGCCACGGTGCCTCACTGGGAGTCCTGAATCTGAATGTAATTGACTGGGGAGCTTTGTTTGGTTCCTTTTCCTTCCTATCCCAACTTCTTCCTGGCAGAGCGAAGGAACAGAGCAAAGTGTCAAGGGCTGTTCCCTCACACTGGGACTGGCTCCCCTCCTCTTTCTCTCGCTCCCAATGAGACATAAAGTCATTAGGGCAGTGTGTGATGTGGGGTTGGAGCCAGTCCAACTCACACCAAGGACTTCCTCATGCCCCCGGCACCCACGTCTTTGAACAGTTAATATCCACATTTGCATGACACGGGTAAGGTTGCACCGAGGGGAACATGTGCCATATTAGGTAGTGTTAATGGTACTGGTACCTTCTCCGATTTCCTCTGCTCCCTAAAAGAGTTAGGAGGTGGGAAAGCCAAGCTGTGTGCGCTGTATTTCCACGTGGTCATGGACAGGGAGCCAGAGGACATCTAGTTTGTGCTCAGCTCAGCAGCTCCTCCTAGCAGAAAATCCTCACTCTGAGGTGTATTGTTTTCTGAGCCCTTTTCAGAAGGTGGAAAAAGCCTTTTGCAAAACAATAGGAAGTGGATAGTGTCGTGAAAACATGCTCCAGCTGAGTTTTGGCACCAGCAACACAAAACTTAAAGAATCTTGTCCAACTCTTCATGGCTTTCCAAATGAACATCGTGATGCTGTAAGTCAAATAACATTGTCCAGCCCTTTTCATCCTGTTTGTAATTCCGCTAGGGACATCATTACCGTAACCAGCTGCTCTGGGATTCTCTAATGAAAACTTTGTTTCTGAATAGAATAATTAAACCTTCATATTCAATTGTCAAACAGCTCGATCTTTGCTCAGTGCATGGATGTGATTAACCACAGCAAACCATTCTGCAGCTTAAACTCACAATTGCATCTAGTATAAAAATGATTAATTAGGCGACGTGCTGTTTGGGAAGTTTACAAGCAGATCAATGAATAATGTTTAAGTGAAAATTTTATGGAGACGTTACGGGCACTGCAGGTTTTGTGGAAGCCTTGCTGACGGCTTACGGATGCGGGTGCTCATGTTCCACAAAGAAATTCCACATCATGGAGACAGGTTCACAAGTTGTTCATGGAAAGGGGAACCCTGAGGTTTTTCGAGTTTTCTTTCTATAAATGTTTTCGACAGAAACTCAGTCCTTTTCCCTCTCTCAAAGCAAGGATTCTAGCGTGAGCAGTATTTTCCCAATTCTGTTAAAAATATATTTTTTGTTCTTGTATGTTTTCTTCATTTTTGTGCTGAGTGGGGGTACAAAAGGGAAAGATTGAATATGCTTGGGAATATTGCCTGTGAACTGCAACTAATCCACTATTAGTGTCTGTCAGATATCAAGAAAAAAAATTGATCAATTCAAATGAAGTAATCCCTACCCTTAATTTTATTATGGTTTGCTTTTTGCACATGCAGAGAAATGCATAGTAAAGCACAGTTGTATTTTGGTATTACAAATAATTTTATTATGTCATTCTTAAACTTTTCCAGCTTCTTTTGAAATGTATATTTCCTGTGCCCATCATCCTTGTGGCTTACTGACTTCTTTTATCAGAGATCAGTCAGGGCTTTTAACTGGACTTACAGCTAAATATTATTTTAATTGTTCTCTATTGCTGTTTTGGATAATTTCTTCAGAAAAAGTTGTTAATGCTTTTAATTCAATAGGGTGGTCCCTTGTAGTGTAGGAATATCACAGTGGAGTAGTTCTTGAGATGTCTTTGTCACCCTTCATTTTAGCTCCCATTGAGTATCACAGTTTTTTGCTCCTTGCAGCAGCAGCCACTCCTTCAGCTCTGGTCATGGAGATTGTCAGGCTTGGTGTTGGGTTTTCTGAGCTCTTTTCCTACAGAAAGCTCAGACAGAACCTACGATGGAGGCAAAACTGAATTCTCAAACATTAATTCTGTCTTGTGTGCGTGGTCCACAGATGGCCCTGTGTAAAGACTTCTCATTTGCACCTTCGTTGTCTTTGCATTGACAGTCACAGGCTTTCTCTGAAGTTACTTCCAATATATCTTTCTCCCCGTGTGCAGCCTTAAGGATAAAGACAAATAAACAAAGGCGAGCAAGCGCATTTCTATCCTGTACTGTGTGTTGCCAAAAATAGTAGTCAGATGGAAAAGATTTTTCCAGAAGGCTTCTGCTGCATAATCTGTTTCAAATAAAGATAATAAAATAAACAACTGTTTATAAGGAGAATGTGAATGAGCAGGGCTCCCCTACTGCCTGTTGCAAGGGTGCTCAGTGCAGACATTGTCTGTGAGAATTCCTGATCTGGCTTACAAAGTTCTGGTTTTTATCTCCAAACCCCCTGCTCTGAAGCACTAGGGACAGATTTCAGGAAACCTATGTTAAATATAGCACCCCAGGAAACTGCCATGCTCTGGTGTGAACAGGGAAGTTTCATGATGTAGACCCCTGGATCCTCATCTCCATCATCTGCAGGCAAGGTATTGGAGTGGTCCCTCGCTGCCTGTTTGGCTCAGTGGTGGGAAATGTGGAGTGGGAGACTTATCAGTCAGTTAACTCTGCTAACAGGCACTGCAGAGCAAACTGTGATCCATGTAAATACCAATCCAGCCAGAGGTGTCACTTTGATGGAGCTGGTGCTCAGTTCCCCTTCACTCTGGATGTTCAGGAGCTCCTTGAATTAGGAGTATGCCTACTTTGCAGAGCTCTGTGCTTCCCCTCCAACACTGCTGTTGAAGTTAGCTCTATTTGGAGATTTCCAATTCATCTTGCATTGAGAGTGGTGGCCAGAAATCCATACAGAGCAGCCTTTCACACCACAATATATTTAAGAAAGTCTGCCTCCGATCCTGGCCACATAGCTTGAAAAGCAGAGGAGCAACAAATGAACAAGTGCCAGGGCATGTAGGAAGGAAAAAGTGACCCAAACTTGGGATTGCTTTTTCTTTCTTTGGTTATTTTTTTTTTTCTGGAAAGATTTGATTCGAATTTTGCTTTGGACCCCTTTTCCTATTAAAAGTTAAAAAAACTAAACCCTAAACTTAAGTACACAAAGAAACAGATTTCCCGTCACAGGAAAAGAGGAGAGCAGACCTACATGGCAAGCAGAGGGGAGAAGACTGCCAGAGGTGGAAATTTTCTGGGATCTGTGAGTTGGGTTCAGCTGGTTACGAGTAAGAGGGGCTAGATGTGAATTTTGGATCCCTCTCTAATTTGATTCTTATGGCAGTGATTATATTTATATACAGCCTGCAGACTCCAACCAAGTGTGGTGTCTCCAGGGATGGCACAGCCACACGCAAAAGTGTTCCTACCCTAAATTGTCTGTAGTCTAAGCCAACAACAACTGAGAAGGGAAATGGAAGAAGAGAAAAAGGGGTGGTCACCAGGAAGGTTGGGACATGAGGTT
Organism: Trochalopteron elliotii; assembly: GCA_024734555.1. Taxonomy (NCBI): domain Eukaryota; kingdom Metazoa; phylum Chordata; class Aves; order Passeriformes; family Leiothrichidae; genus Trochalopteron; species Trochalopteron elliotii. The sequence continues at coordinate 1,570,428 of JANPWX010000399.1, forward strand.
TTGATTCAGGCTCCCCTCCTGCCAGAGAATCTGCCTCGATCTCTGCAAATCTCATCCCTTTTTCACCTTGTCCTTGGCTCCGCTGCCTCTGTGCTGATCCTGCTGCCTGATCTCCAGCCTTCAAGGTTTTGCTGAGATTTGGGGCAACGAGCTCTTGGTAGCACCCTGCGACTCCATGCTATGGGAATGATGCAGGAACAAGAGGACAGACAACTGTCTTTTCCCTTGGAAACCCAGAACTTGGGCCCCTTGCCTGGATGGGGGCCTGAAAATGTGAATCTCTTTATAAACTTGGGTTATCCAGTTTATAGCACAATTCCCTGGCAATGTGTCTTTCAATGGGCTTTTTTCCCCCTCAGTTTATCACAACTTTTCATTATTCATTGTATAGTTCTGTTTTATTAGGGTTATGGGCAGAGTAAGGTTGGGTAAAACAGAAAGAAAGGGTTGCTTTTTTTATTAAAAAATTACTGCCTGAAACCATGGATATGGGAAGATCAGTATTTGCAGCTTTTGTATTTTGCTGGATTTCTTTAAGGCATTAATTTTGGAATTAGGATAGTATTTGCTCTCTCCCCTCCATCCCTGCCTTCTCACCTCTCCTAAATATTTTATTTATCTGTTGAGTGGTTCTGCAAACTGGTTCCCTTCTCACCCATCCACTTTAACTGCACCCAAGGTGTCCTTTTAGGAATGAGGAAGGGAGTCAGGCTTGACTTTTCCTTTCCCATCCAGCCATTTCTAGGCTTTATTTAATTTTTAGCTGTTTTATTTAAACCTTCATAAACTTGGGGCCTAAGCTGGGCTTAAGAGTGCACCGGGAAAGCGTTAAAAAAACACATCTTGAGCAAGGCTGAGAAGAATCCATAGATGCCAGGGCAATGTGTGTTTGATAAACATATGGACTTGAAGGCAGATAGGAGCAAGGAGGCACTTTGCCTGCATATAGCTGTATTATTTATGGATGTCTTTGCTGTGCAGCGAGGACCAGGTTCTGTTTAGCTCCTCTCTTTGGGTGGTCCGCGAGAGATTCTGAGTAGCCTTCAGTAGCCTTCAGGCATAATTGCCAGGCATGCTCTTGTATCTGAGATAGCTTAATAAAGCATTACATATCTTACTGCTTCTATATTTTATTACCTAACCCAGTGCATGCGGTCAGCGGGTAATTAAATTCAGCTGTGTTTTTACTCTCTGTTTTAAGGTCGAAGTATGAATTTCTCCACGAATTCTTTGAAACGGACTAATACGATGCATGCATGATAAAGGCAAGGCTAATCAGAGCCAGACTGTTAGTGCAATATAAGGTTGCCCCAGGTGTAATTTATTTTCATATTATTGGTGGTTTTACTGTTGAACATATTAGAAGACGAAGAAGAAATAATAATTCTTTTCCGTGTATGGCCAGAAAGCTACAGGCTGGGTTGAGAAGCTGGGTTTTCTTTTCATTTCTATTTTATGCCACGTTTCAGCTCAACCGCTTGTGCTCAGTACTGAAGTCGATTTCAATTAACCTATTCCTTCATTAACTCACTCTCTAAGTGCAGGAGGATATTGCTAGATTGCTCCATGCCATTATGAAAAGGATTGTGGTGCAGCCTTTATTAAAAGCAATGTCTGCAGTGGAATGTATGCTGGAAAAAGCTTAAACAAATCTTTTTCTTGGATTTGACCAACCGGGGCTGGAGTGGCTGCGTGGGCTCCAGGAGGTGGAGTATTTTCACTGGGGGTGAGAGTGGCTTGGGAGCTTGGGGTGGCTGTGGGGTGGAGAGAAGCAAAGGGGCAGTTGGCCCCAGTCTTATGGCTCAAGTCAGAGAGTTTGGGCAAGACCACTTGTGTTTGGGGCTCTGTGGTTGTCACATCAGGAGTGAGGGCTGGCTGGGTGAAAGGGAGAGGCAGCAATATCGTGAATACAGGATCCAGTCCTGCTGCTCCCAGAGGATTGATTACCTGGGGAACTCATTGCAGGAGGGAAAGTAGATGTTTGTAAAGTTCTCTGGGAATATCCCAGAGATACAGTGGGGTTGCTGTGGGGTTTTTTTCACCCTAGTCAAGCCTATTTTACAATTGGTGTTCTCTCTCCCTTCAAAAGTGGCCTTGTTTATGTCCTTAGACCACCCCATGTGTGATATTGCTGCTGCTGCAGCATACCAGTTGTCAGTGCCAGAAAATTGTTTCATGAGCAGCAAAAACAGAGGCCTAAATTCCTGGAGACTTGTACCCCAGGGTCCACACACAAAAGGCATCTCAGGTGCCTGCTGGTGGCTGAGCCTTAACCTCACAGAGGCTCTCTTTGCTTGGTGAATATTCTTCAGAAACTTACAGGAGCTCGAGGTGTGATTCATCTCTGTGCCAGAGGGAAAAAAGAAAAGAAAAACAAGTCAGCACCACTTTTTTTGGTGGGCAGTGATGAGCACGTTCAGGATGCACTCATCTGACTCAGTTTCTTTAAAACATGCCCAGTGCCATCTGTTTACATTAAGGGATTAAAAACAGGAGAAAACATCACAATAGGTATAATGAACCTGTATGGTCTTTCTCCATGGGTCAAGATGTGTTTGAGATTAACTGCTGTAATGAAATCGACTGAAGATGATCCTATGTGTGCACATAAGGCTATGTGGACATCATGGAAGGAAGCTCCAAAAACCTGTAGCTTTTGAGGGGGTGGGCTGGAATATAAATCCCTGACCAAACATGACAAAGCTGTGGCAAATTTGCCAGATGAAGTGCTGCAATTTACCACAATGTTGCCCTTGTTCACACCTGCCTAGTGACTCAATGTAATGGATTAAACCCTCCTTTGTTGAAGTTCTACTCCAGAGCTGGGGAAAACTGTCCTGCAAGTAAAGGGCTCCTCCACACCGTTTCCAGGACATTTCTTTTGACATTGTCCTTTCAGACAGGTGGCTTTTGACCCTGGTCAGGACAGAGGGCTGGACAAAGGGTGGGCACACATAGCTGCTTGTGAATCTGCCCTGAAAGCTCTGAGGGCTGTCATCTGGCTTTGCCCAGGTGAGGTCCAGAAGCAGCAGAAAGCCTGCTTTAACACACGGGAACTCAGGTTGATGTTTGACCTCTGCTTCTGCTTCCCCAGCTGTGAAGCAGTGAAAGAAATGTCTCTCACAGCTGACTTTTGCCTTTGAATTAATGTTTGCAAAATACTGAGAGCTCCCAGGCTGATGGGGTTGCAAACCACACAGCTTGACTCTGCTGTCACTGATTGGAAAGAGCCATGCTGGGTTTGGGATTTAGTCCTATAGAATTAAGATTATTTTATTGTTCTAGGAACGATAGGGTGGTCTGTCTGCTAAATTACTGTACTCCCTGGGCTGGGCCAGTGCTTTCCCTGCCTGTTTGGGGTCAGGATTTGGCCCTTTCTGGTTTCATGTTTTCCTACTGAACTCATGAACCTGTATCAAATGTCGAAGCAACAAGAACTTGATGGTGATCCTCTGCCAGCAAGAAAGGGCTTCCCAAAAATCAGAGCTTTCCTTCCACTGAACTCAATCCCTTTGTCCCCCTCTTTCCTTGTTATCTCCCCCATCCCATTCCCGTCAACCCAACAGAAAGCCACCCCCTGAAGCTGGTGAGCCCAAGAACTGCTTGGGATCCAGGAAAGCTTGATAGTGTGCAGATGCTGTTCTGTCTCTTGGCAATATTTACTTTTCAGATGGACGTTAAGTAAGCGTGAGGCCAGGAGACACTGGAGGGTTTCTCAACATGATGAAATGGTCATCACCTCTCCAGCTGGAGGTGGGAAGCCGTTCCCTAAATTTTCTCACCCTCCTTGGCCTTGCTTGGGGAGCGGGTGGAGCTGGACTAGCACCCCTGTTCCCTGACCCCTGACTCACTCAGTGACCTGGGTGGGGAGGAGAGAAAAAATCTGCTTCTCCTCTCCAGCCCCCACTCCCCAAACAGAGTCTGGGATTTATTCAGGCACTATGAGGCTGGGATTAACTTTTCTCAATCTCCTCTTCAGCCTGTGTCCCACGGGCAATGCAGGGGGCATGGAAATGCCTGCCTGCTGCTGGAGTGAGCAGAGGGGGATGCCTTCCCTGTGGAGGGCACCAAGGGGATGCATTTGTGGGGATGAGGAAGCAAAGGGCTGCCTGAGCCTGTGGTTCCCAGGCATGGCTCTGGGGATGTGCCCAGCCCTTGCCGTGCAAAGGCATGTCCTGGGGCTCTTGGGGGATTTGAGGTTTTCTCCAAGCCCATCTCTGATGTTGGGATCTGACTGGAACACATGCGGCAAGCTAATCGCGTGCATCTGTGCCTTTTAAAAGCGCGGTCGCCTGCTGATTGGGTTTAATTCTTTATCTTATTCTTGCTAATCCGTTTTCCAATCTGGTTCCCATTTGGAGACAAATTCCCCCAAACCCCAGCCACTGGTGGGATGGATGTGTGGCAGCAGAGGCAAGGAGGGGGAGAGAACAGAGTGGTGCTTTCTGTGGGGCAGTCAGTTACAGGCCGAGGAGAGGAGACACTGCCCCGTCAGATGCTGGATAACAAAACCCCACCCGTCTTGTGCCACAAATACAGCACAGGCTCATAACTGTCTCCGTTTGGGATCCTGCCTCCCACAGGCTGCTATTGCCATGAAAACGTGACAGCAGTGCTCTGCCAAGCATCCAAGGAGTAACGGCCTGAGGATTTTATTTTGTGGAAAGATTCCCTTCAAACACACCCTGGGGCTGGCCTGGTGGTCTGGCAGCAGTGGAACAACCTGGGCTGCTGTGGGTTTTACAGCTGGTAGGTGGCAGTGCCCCTGAGTTTGCTGTAGAGCTGTGCTGGCCCCTTGCCAGCAGCCAGTGCTTCCCAGCCAGGGAAAGATGTGCTGGATGTATCAGCTGTCCTCCTTCCTCCTTTTTCTCCTTCTCCTTGCCCTGGCCTCCACTGTTTTCATGTTCAGAAGCTGCCAGCAAGGGGGAAAAGGGCAGTTTTCCTCTGCCAAGGGAGAGAGAGGGGAGATCTGCGGTCTTGGGGCTGGGAAACCCAGACCCTGCCACTCTTCTGGCCTTTGAAAAAATCATTATCTGTTGCACCTCTGTTTTTCCTTCTTTTTCCTCTTGGTTAACATCTATTCCACCTCAAATCTGTGCCTTACTGCTGCAGATTCTGGTCCTCCTCAACTGCAAGTTTTCTGGGGGCAGAAGCCCTGGTGATGTGCTCCTGTCATGGAATATTTCTCAGGACTCACAGGGCTGCTTTTCCCTAGGGAAAAGTGCATGTTGTTAATGTGATGGACTTAGCACCAGGTGAAATCTGTGAGACCAGGTGTGTTTTGGTACGAGCTGATCATGAGTCCCTGTGCCTCTGGATCTTCAGCTTGTCCTGCTACTTTGATCAAAACCCAGTTTTCTATGCTTTTAACCCAGATGTGTAAGCTCCAGTGCAGTTTTCTAGTACAGATCAAACCCAACCAACAGATAAAGCCCTTTCAATTTCTCAGTATTAAAAATCAGCAGCAAAACTTTAGATCCACAAAGGAAAAATGAAAAATCAAATTGTGCAATCAAGGAATTGATGCCTGGTATAGAGTATTTCAGGTACTATGTTTCCCCAGGTGCGTGTAGTAGCTCTTATTCCTTGCTTTGTGTCCAAGTATGGGCTCTGTTCTCCCAGCATCCCTACCCACTCATGGTGTAAGAAGCAGATTCTTTTGTCTTGAAAAATACCCCCCTGTGAGAATTTCTTGCAATTTGCAGGAAGATAGAAGGGTTGGCAAGGAATAGGAAGGTACAGGATAGATGGTTGGGAAATAACAGGAAGGTACAGGAGGCAAATGAGAAACAGCTGATTTATTCTGCTGTAATAAAGGCCCAGAAGATGTGGCTTTTGTTCCCAGATTTATCACTGGTTTGCTCTGTGGCCTTGAACGAGCCATTTCACTTCCTTCTGTCTCTGCTTCTCCTCCTGCTCTTTGGTCCTCAAGCTTATGAGCTCTGCAAGGCGAGTGGGCTCTGCCTTGTGCTTGTTCCCACGGCCCTAAACTCCTGTTTGGGAGTTGTTGGGACCAGCATGTTGGTACAGCAACTCATGTGCAGACAGCTGGGACCCTCAGGAGCTAGGTAATAAATAAGGGATTAAAAAAAAAAAGCAGAAATGTAGCTAAAACAAAGGAATGGAAGGAAATAACCATTTCAGAGCTCTCATAGGACTAACAGAAAAACTAGCAAGCTTATATTTTTTTCTTGATCCTGCAGCATTAGCAAAATTGTGGGATCGATGGGTGATGAGTTTGAAAGAACAGTGTATTTTTAATCTGATTACAAGTGTGTGTCTGTGTGTGCACATGCATAAAATCCACAGTGTGTTTTATAGGCTGGCCAAAAGGCACATGAGTGAACTAGCACGTGATGCAGCCATCGAAAGAACCCGTCACCCAGCCCAGGAAAAAAATTATGGCTGTGGCTCTAACCATTTTTTATCATTTCCATCTCTACTGACTGACATGTGTTTTCTTCCTTCCCTGACCCAGAACACCAGGACTCTGAAACTACTGAAATGTTTGCACAATCTTGAAGCATTTATTTAAAAGTTGCTTTTCCCTGAAGGGTAGGTACTACAGCCAGATTCAAAGTCAGATCAAAAAAACCAAACAAATACTATCTTTACAAGCCCTTCATATCGGTATGTACCAAAGGACCTATCAGCTTCCTTTTCTTTTTGGCATGCTGACAACAGCCCAGTGCCTCAGGCAGAGAGCTGGAGTACGTGTTTACAACCCTTTCAAATTCACAGGCCAAACAGGAAAAGAAGGAAAATGTCAAAAATTACAAATAAAACAGTTGATCTTCAAAAGCAACGAGGCCTGCAAATGAATAATTTTTAGGCATGCTGTATCGGATTTCTTAAATATTTGTCACAGCTGTGAGTTGCATAGTGCAGTGTTTGTTAACCTTAGAACTTGTCTTAAGTGCTCTCACGAATAAATTTATTTATACTGAAAAATCCAAGTGTCTTAATAACTAAAACGTTTTTCAGGGGAGCTTTTCCTCTTTTTTTTTTTTTTTTAAATGCTGCTTCAGAGAATCCTTCCCCACGTGCTCGACATATTGCAGCTTTGCTTTGGCAGAGAGCAGGAGTGATGATAGAGATAATGAAGGAAAAAAAACTATGGGGAAGCAAGAGGTGGAAAAATGATGGGACTTGCCCATTTCTTGGGTTTTTGGCATGGACCCATTGTTATATGATGTCCTTTGGGTTGCAGGTAGATCATAGCTTTGGATGTGTTGATTTTCTAAACCTTTCTGGTCTTTGTGGAGGTTGTCTGAGGAACTGAGGAGGATTTGCAGTGGGAATGGTCTTGCACACATTTAGAGACACCTTAGTTGGAGGCATCTGGCTGTGGTTGGTTTAGATTTCCCTTGCAGTCAGTGGGAAAAGACTGCATCTCTACAGGGTGATCCCTCTTATCCCAAGTCCTGAAGTTGCTCTGAGGAACATATTTTTCCCCCTGGCTGTTGTGTGATCCCAAATGACTAGTTTGGATTAGACACCCCTGGAGTCAACTGGAGGTGAATCCCACTTTTCTTATTTTCTTGGGGAAAATGATGAAAAGCAGATGGTTTTCAGTCCAAGTGCTTGGTCAGGGACTGAGGGGACAGTGTGCGTGAGTGCTTTTGGTTTACCCCAACCTCCCCTAAGACTGACTGCAGAGATATTATTTGGCAATCTGCTCTGTGCAAAAGAGAGCACTGATGCTTTCTGCTCAGCCTGGGCAGGCAGAGGTGATTTGAACAAGCCACTTTTTAGCTCCAAGTTTTGTCATTTTGAAGGGAGAACGAAAATGTTACAGCGTACACAGCCTATCGGATATGGTTTGGAAAACCAGCACAGCTTGTTTGCCCAAGATATCGTGGAAAGAGGCTGAAAGCAGAGTACAAATAGTACCTGTCAGAATAGCTGGGGAGAGAATGGAGTGGTCATCACTGGAAGTCTTCAAGAATTAAATAAATCTTCTCTCCCTCCCCACACCCCCACAATTTTTGATAGTGAAATGTGTCCTAAAATATCTTCTCATTTATACTCTGTGGATCTGTAGATCTTCGTGTACCCTACAGATGGCAATTTCAGGTCCAGCTAAAGGGTGCAGCTCCAAAGAGGGATCACCATCAGTCATTTGCTGCTGTGGTCTAGCCCAGCTGTCAGTTTATCTGTGCTAGACAGCATGGTATTGATTAAGAAATCCCTACTGTGATGCACAGAGTAAAAAGAGATGTATTTAAAACCACTCTTTTGGCAGTACTTGCAAACTTTTTTGTTTTGTTTTCTTGAGAAAAGCAATCCAACGTGAATAATCTTTTCCTGTAAATGCGTAGAAAACCTTTAATCAAATACAAATTAGTTCTAGGCATGAGAAATAAATGTTTGAAAACGTATCTTAGTCATGGCACATAAATAGCTCTTCACAGTCAATATATAATCTTGCATCATTATGAAAGGAAGTGATCATTAAAAATATAATTTGGAGAGCAATATTTTACCTCTTAGTTGTCACAAGAACCCCTGCCCCCCCGTCTCCCCTTTCTGCACACATTTCTGGACGGGGTTAATCCCCAAATGACTTGCACCACTCTAAATCAGGAGTAACAAACCCTGACTTCAAGCAAAGGTTCCTGGTAAAAAAACACAGGAGGATCTAATCCTGTTGCCTGAGAAAAAAATGAAAATGTCTTAGGAAAATACAACTGCATTGGCACCACAGAGAGGAAAAAAAAGCAAAATACTTTAAACTTCTAAAGTAATATTTCTTTTCAGCTTCACCTGTGCTTTTAGTCCTCTAAATCAGTAAGCTGTTATAAGGGAAAATTGTATGTTCTACTCTCCTGATGAATTGTGTACTGAGATTTTGCATTAGTAACCACGAGCATTTACACTTTCCTAAGATTAAAGGCAGTTTTCCAAAGCTGTGTCTGCTTATTAATTAGTGTCTGATGAAGACAGATTGCAGACAGAAATAGTGGTTAGAAAATGGAGCTAACCTTTAAGGCTAAATTAATCTCAGTTTTAATGGGTTTTAGTATGATTTACAAGTTTTGTACATTTTCTGGTAAATCTCCAATAGAAATGAAAGTGGGTACAAGCACAAAAAAAGAAGGCTGAATAAACATGATGAGAGCAGATCCTTAAGAATGGCAGGTCCATAATAATATGCTGGAATGGCCTTATAAATCTTTTCAAGTGCACAATGAGGCCAGAGATTTTAAAGGTTCAGGTCTTCAGTCCAGCACCATTTGGAAAGGGACTGTTGCACTTCCAGGGCTGTCCCAGCTGGTACCAGTATGGACCAACCTCCCTCACAGCAACATTCTCCAAGAAGATGGGAACAGGACCAAGGCCAAATAGGGGTATCCGCAGGGATATCTTTATAAGGGGAAATTTCTTCCTAATAAATAACTGTTTGGGGGGTTTTACTGCCATACCCCTTGGAAATGGACCTGGAGCAATTGAGTAGGATGTCTGGGCCTGGTAGAAAGTGAAAGCTGAGTTAACAGCCATGTGACCCCACTGCTGTGTCTTGAACAGAGGCCATGATTTTTTTTTTCAGAGTTCTCCTAAAATCAGCAGCTGTTTTATTTTCTAGCATTTAATTTTTATATTGTGCTGTCAGCCATCATGTGGCGTTAAAAGCAATGGTAGCAAAGCATGAGGGAGAGTTGGCTTTGGGGGAAAACCTGTTCTTGTACAACTAGTTAACATGTGTTTCTATAAATCTGCAAATCTACTTCAGTGGCTTTTGAACATAATCTGGGCCTAGTAAAATGCAGTCAGTTATACATCTATTTTAATAGTAAACCAAGCTTCAGAATGCTTGTATTGTTACATAAGTGCTTATAATTCTTCTACTTCTATCATATTTCCTTGGCACCTCATTTGAATTTACATGTATCTGAGGTCATAACTGGAATGGAGGTTCTGCTTTTGGTTAACTTTGGAGCATAGATCAGCTATCATGAGTTTAATGGAAACATTGTCATTTTAGTGGCTTGCAACAAAAAAGTCAGGGACAGTTCCCTTCTGCCAGTGCAGGGCTGCTGCGTCATAACATACCATGGAACAACTGCCACTGCAGATAAGCTTCTCTGTTACCCTAAATCAGTGAGATTTCATGGGTCTGTGCCGTGGTGGTCTTGTTTTTTCTCCTTGGGAGTCTGCCCTAGCAGGGATGGGCAGGTGGAGTTTGCTGGTAGATGAAATTGCAATAAGGAGTGAGATCAGAAATGTGCGCCAACTTTGGGGTACCCAGATTCATGAGCCCTTTTCCACTTAGGATTTTGACACTTCTCTAGTTCTATCAGAATCTGCTGGTTTTTATTTCTAGTGAGGTCAATCTAAGCCCTGTATAGGGACAGTGGGTAAAGTCAAAAGCTTGATTTTCAGTCCATACTTTCCCAGCCTCTGGCACCTCTGGTGATTGTGTAGACAACACAAACTGCAAATAAGGGCTCCAAACTGCAGTCTATTTCCAGCTCTGGAAACACACTAAAAGGCAAATAGCTCTGGTCTTTTCCTTCACCTTGATTGATTTGATGTTGATGCCAGAGGAAAAAAGCAATTTTTTTTTTTTTAATTTATTAAAATAAAATCTCCTCTAAATAATTTTAGAGTTCTGAGATAACAAACAGCAAGACAAAGATCACAGCTGAAGGCTTTTATACCATCAGAATTGTTAGTCATTGTCTTTGAGCTTTGTATAAATAAATGATTGATGCCTCAAAACAAGACCCTTGAAGGTGTTTTTATAAGGCCACAAATGTGTCAAGCAGACTTATTAGATGTGAAGGGATTGATTATTTGTACAAAGTGAAATGAACATGTGCAATAATATTGTAAAATGTTTATTAGTCTAGAGTGTGCTGAATTTTCCTAAAATATATCAGGTTCTCAGTTTGCACTTAATGTAGTGTTAGGTATGACGCTATATCCTTCCTAGGCTATTTTCAGTGAGCGTTATGCTTTTTGCAGAGTAAATCATGGGTTTGTGTCCTTTATAACAAGGGTATTATCAAACGTGAGGCAATGCTACCTGTCTAGAAATCCAGCGTGAAGGAAAACATGCACTGATCAAAGGGTGGTGGATCAGATCGTGTCTATTAAGCAAATCTTTGCAGAGCAAGTGGGATGCAAAGCCCTGGGAATGCTGGAGCATGTTTCCTCTTTGGTGGCTTTTGATACAGCTGGGCCCCAAAGGATGAGCTCCTTCCTAGTAATTCTGTCCCCACATGGCTCCAGCATCACACATTACATTCCCAGTCAAAAGAGGGGATTCTGCCCAGTGATGTTTTTGAGGTGAGCAGAGCTATAAAGGGGTGTTTAGTTACGCACTTCTGAGTCCCCTCCTTCACACTTGTGCTCTACCATCAAGGCTTGATCTGTTAGCAGAGAGTAAGAGCACCAATGCAATGACTTTGTCCAACCAGTTCCCCACTACCCTACAGTCTGGTGCACCATTCTTAGGATGGGTAAATTTTGCTGGGTTTTATTGTCTCCCTTTTCAATCAGGATATTGCCTCTGCAGTTGAGTTGTTCATTTGGTTCAGTGCTCTGTCCCCTGACTCTTTTAGGTGTTTAATGACACACTTGTGGGGGGATGGCAAGTTGTGTCATGCAGATCCGTTTTGTCTTCTCTTCAGAGATGTACCCAGATAATGGGCTTCAACTGGACAGGACCTGTCAGTCCTCCTTCAGGAAGGACATTTAGGCAGTCTTTGCTAACAGACAGCCTGGAACAGAGCTTCCCACACTAATGGCACAAAGTCTGCTCCAGATTTGGGGTTTTCTACAGAAGCCCTTCTGCAGACCATCACTGTACCAGTGGGATTAGGTTTCAAAATGATTGATGCCTGTACTACTTTTTTCTTTCTTTACTGTCCTCTGCTCAAGAATACAGCTTAGAGGTGCTGTTGGTTGCAGAAACTTTTACATGAAAGCCTAACCACAAGTGTTATCCTTTTAATTTTTTTTTAAGACGTGGTTTTGAAAAGACGTGTTGAAAATTCCTTGAGGAACTCTATGGAAGGCATCCACTTGGAGGTTGTATACTTACACAAATTTTAATGCGTTTCAGATAATTATCACAAGTTTGCTTTTTGGTTCTGTCAGTTCAAAGAACCGGCTGGATTTAACAAAGAAATTAGGGGATCACACCTAGGGAATAAAGCTTGCTGTGAAATGTTTTCTGTGAAAGCCAGAACCAGGTGAAAATCACTTAGTTTCAGGTTTCATTACAAATTTGAAAACCATATCTCAGGTTCACTGAAAGGTTGGTTAAGGGTCATGCTGCAGGGCCTGGTTTGGAATGAATGTAGCTGATTTATGTCGTTTGCAGCAGAACTTGGTTTCATTCATTACTTTGACCCAGGTTCAGGGGTCTGCTCCTCTAAGCTCTCCTTGTGTGTTGAAGTCAATGGGAATTCCCTCCACAGAGGCCTTGGAGGATCCATCTCCATGAGAAACTCAAGTTTTTGATTGCTTTAAATGCTGGCTTTATTTCAACCCCTCACCACCTCCTCTGGTGGAAGTCAGCCTGATTCCATGTTTGCCAGATGAACTGCTCTGTTGCCCCCAGGTGCAGATCCAACCTGAACTGCAGGACCCAGGAGTCAAGTAATCTAACCAGAAGTTTGCACAAATCCATCTGTGCTGAAGTCCCTGACTCCCACACAGCCCTGCTAGAGGGTCCCACTGCCATTCTGCAGGCAGTCAGACCCACAGGTTAGAAGCTAGACCAGTGTGCTGTTGGTTGGATATTAGCCACATCTTTGAGTAATGAGCATCTGGTTCTCCTTACCATTGAGAATATCCATGCAAGTCGCAGACAAGGTCTCACAGACCTGGCTGTTGATGCTGAGGGATCAGGCAGTTTATTTCCATTCCCCAGGGCTTGCTGATCCTTCCCACTCATGCTTCCAGGCAGTTCTTCATGTCTGTGTACTGGAAAGGTAAGTAAAGAGTGAGAAGACGACCGAATATCTTCTTGACACCCCAGAAGGATCCATTGGAGCCTCATCACCAACTGGAACCTTTTTGTCTTGCTCTTTCCTAGTTATTAATCACTTGCAGATGCTCCCACAGCAGCATTCCTGTGGGAGACTATCGACGTCAGTGTGGATTCCTTGCCTCAGTGTTACCAGAGAAAGAAAAAAAGCTGCCCTGAAATTCTGATTAATCCCTCAAAAGCAAGAACATTTACTCATGTGGCAAACCTGGAAGGCTAGGCTAGCAATTTGCCTTTGAGAAGCTGCAGCAATGCTGAGCATTCATCTTGAAATCAGAGGCTGGGCTTGCTAAACTTGGTGCCTGAGCTGGGATCTGTAAACATTAAACTGGAAATTAACCTGAAAAGCTGATTGGTTTGCCCAGCCAACAGGGCAAAACTGAATTGCTTCACTTGATTTCTGCTTTTACCTCTTGGGGAAAGTCTCTGCTTCCCAGTGGTGTAGACAAGACACAAGCTGGTCAGAAACTTCTCAACATTGGCTGGGATATCCACGTGTTCTCTTGGCTGGAAGGTGCACCCCAAAGATCAGATTATGACCATGACAATTACAAAATATTGTCACATGGGTGGGATCTGTAGGAAGCTCAAACAGACAGAAAAGTCTTGTCCTGTGGGGCTGAGGTGAACCCTGTAACCCATAGTCAGTGGTACCTGCCACAGGGCTAAGCTGAACCTTGGCTCTTTGTGGCTACCTGTGAGATAACTTTGTGCACATGTATTCTGGCCACAGGCAAACATGAGACAATTCAGCTTAGCTGAACCTCCTTCTTAAACTTAGCTTAAACCTCCTTCTGGGTGGGTTAAACTAATCCAAATTACCTCTTGTTTGCTGCAGGCTGGGAACACACATGGGCTGTTGCTGTGGTGGTTCACATAATGTCAGGTTGGTTGTGCTGAGTAGTGCCAAAGACCTCTCTAACATGGTAACTCAGACAGGGCACTCCAAAGAAAAACTACAGCAACAGGGCAAGCACCTATGACATTTTTCTAGTATCACTTTTGACCTTCAGCATTTTAAGACTGAAATGCACATCAGACAAAGGTTGTGTTTAAGGGAGTGGGATTTTTTCTCTGAGGAGTTTAGCTGATCATTTTTTGAACCCACATACATTTTGCAGCATCCCATGCAAGGAATTCTTTAGCTTCACCAAGAGCTCTGGGAAGAGCTGTTTGCTTTCATTTCTTCTCAGTCTGCTCTTTGTTGTTCTCTCCACTGTTTCCCAGGATGTGCTGGAAAGGAGAGTAAACAACTCATCCCTACTCATTGTGGCCAAATCCCACTGATCTCTGTCACATCCCATTTCAGTCATATCTTGTAACTTGAGAAGTGCATCTATTGAATCATGCCTCATGCAGCAGCCATTCAAGACCTTGGATCGTGCTTATCATCTTGTTGGTCTAAATGTGGATGCATGTGAAAGTCATGTGAGTCCTGATTTTTATACAGGTCTCTTTCCACTCATAACTTTGAAGAACAAATCACGTGAAAAAATAAAGCAGTCTGTAATAAGTCTATAATATTATAATAAATAAAGACATCTAAGCCCACCAGAATCTGATTGGTTTCATGCTGATGCCCTCCTCACCTCTTTCTTTTCTCATGAGTCAGAGCACCATCAGCGATGCTCCTTGATACTGATATCTTCCTTTCTCCGTGTATCTGAGCCTTTGGAATGAAGGATAGGGTGTCAAAATGTGATATTAAAAAGTTCTCTACAAGGTTAATGGAGGAAAGGGATTGTTTGCTCTTTTAGAAAATGTGGCTGGTTTCTGCCTTTTATCAGAGGTTAATTTGCTTAAAAGGCTTAGACTATTTGGCACATGAAGCTTCCAGGGTGGGGTGGGGAAGATGTTCAGAATGTCTGTGCCGTGTTGTTGAGTCACACTGAGCAGTAACCCAACGCCCAACCTCTGTGTGGCCTTTCTGTTTTACATGCTATGGACAAGTACATTACTGTTTTAACAGTCGACTTCCTGTGAAAGGGAAAGCTGGACTTTTATTGATCTTGTGCTGTTTCAAATCCACCTACTCTCAGCTGCATGGTGTTCACTTGGAAAGCATCTGATGGGATGTTCCTGGAAAAACCTCACTCCGAGGAACAATACAATGCTTCTTTGTTTGTCGTCTTCTCACTGAGGCCAGTCAGCCCTATTGAATGAACCTCAGATGTTTTGATTTGTTCTTTGGTGAAAGTTTATATGACTTAAGCTATCTTTTTAGCCTTCCCGCCTTCCCCTTTGGGTTTCTTCAAAAGAACAAAGCCATTTGAATTAAATTGCTCTGTATTGGGATTTCAAACATTAATGAATGTTGTTTCAAAGTGTTATCTCATTTGGGGCATGAAATGACGACAGGCCACCATTCTTATGCCAGTAGAAGAATCTCTGTGGCTTTGGGATTGTTTGCTATTTCTTTAAACAGATCGGCACTTTGAAAGGGTCATTTGTTTCCATACATTTCTTATTATAAAAGCAAAAGTAATGAACAGATAGAAGGCCAGTATAAAGCAGCTGTATTATATGTGCTGGGAGATGCAATGTGTAGTCTAGCTATTGAAACAGTAGACTGAGGATTATTAAAAAAAGAACCCTTGCTACTATTTTTGAGACCCATGGGCATTGCAATTGTTTATTTTATGTAGGTAAGAAGCCAAATTCTTTGCACTGGAGCACCTCCACTTTTCTGGAATCACAGAGATGAAGATGGCCTTCTGACATGGTGCATTAAAGACCTTCATTTAAATAATGTGTCCCTAGGTAAAACCTTGAAGAGAGCCTTTCAGGCTTCCTCTGAAATCAGTGTGCTAAGGGTGTATGTAAAAGCAGATGTTTGCAGTACATATATTTCCAGTGGAGTTCAATGGCAACAAACATTATGTTAGAAAAGGATTTTTTTCTTTTTTTTTTTTAATTTTTTTATTTTATTTTATTTTATTAATAGAAGAAGCTGTTGAGTGGCATTCATGGTAATGGATGACTACGGTCAAGTCAGGTCCTTTATTGACAATAATCCCTGGTCCCTGTGTCATTGAGAACAGTTTCTATAGGTACAAATGAGTCAGTATAAAGGAACCCAGTATAATACATCAGGGCTGGGTGGGAGATTACTTCATTTAACTTCCGCCTTCCTTTCTTTGAGGTCCTATTAAGCTAAAGAATGGTAGTCTATAAAATGAAGGAATGATTGAAGTGTGCCTGCAAACCAATTATATCATTCTGGACACGGTCTCCAGCACTCTTTGTTCTATGTATATGTACACGTATGTGTGTCTTGTCTCTCTTGGCTGGGATTCCAGTTCTCTTGAAACTGCTGTTTAATGTGCACCAGCTAATTGTGAGAGTCGTTCATTTTCAGAATTGTTGCTTTTATTCTTTCCCCGCCCTTTCCCCCTTGACTGCTGGTTGTATTTTGTGTCACAAAAGGTTTTCTGAAGGGCTTTGCTCTGATTGTCGAGTTTAGAACTGCAACTTGCATTTTGGTCCTCCAGCAAAATCCCTGTTAGCTCCATCTGAAAAGGTGGGGGGAAAAATAGATGAAAAAGATGTATTGATGAATGTGTACCTTACTTCAATTGCCTCTCTGGGAAAGTCGTGGGTGAAAGGGATATCCGAGGTCAGGCCTGGGAGGGAAAACATGAAAAGATACTTCACACCAAAGCCAACTATTGATTTCTTACATGAGAGAGGGCAAGTTGGTGAGACCCATCATATCAGGTCACGACCCATTTAGTCCTTTATTTGACTGAGACAATAATAGAGGTAAAGTTCGAAACTCCGTAGCAGGTAGTTTTGTATCAAGACGTGAGAGAAATAATTTTTGTGCTCACATACAATAAATATTGCTTTACAGAAGACTGAAGGGATTGTATTTGTCAGGGAGGAGTCACTTAAAATTTCCATCAGATGTCATAATTTCTCATATCTACTGCAACTCTTGGATCAGGTGATGTCACGGCAGAGGAAGTCCCATGGGTCAGTGGAGTAAGGAGTCAAGAAATAAAACACCTTGCAAATTTGCATACTAATCAACTGCCCTTCTTTTAGAATGTTATGGAAGAAAGGAAACATGTCTTTTCCTTGTTCTGTGAAGTGCCTGCCTGTGCAAATTTGAGGTGGGGAAAGCCAGGGAAAAATGGACCCCCACCAAAAAACTTGCAAACTCTTCTATAAAGTGTGTGTGTCATTCCTGGTGAGATTTAGATGAAATAAATCTATCTTCGTCCTTTCATGAAACATGAAATAATCATAGGATCATACCATTTCTAGCCATCCAAATGCAAACAATATATAGAACAGGTCAAATGAGACCAATGGGGCCGTGTAAATCATTAGAGGTTTAGTGCACTAAGACCAAAATGGGAAAAAAAGTTATCCAAATAGGTGTACTGTGACACCCATGATCAAATGTGATCAAATACGAAAATGGGGCTATATGACATGGAGTTTGGCTCCTTGCTTGCTTTACACTACCACTGATGATTTTGTCTTGCACAAAACCCCAAGATTGTGCATGCATGTTGCTTTTCATGAAAATTCCACTTAGAAGTGTTTGCTAAGGATTACCAGGTGATTTATAGGTGTTTTAAAAAAATCATACACTCTTAGGGAAGCCAAGAAATTGTGTAGAATCACAGCTTAGAGCTGACTTTTCTAAGGACTTTGTAATGGTCTGTGCCTCATGGTACTTCTGTTCATCACCACATTACCACACATTAATAACCTCTTGGCTCCTTATAAAAAGCTTCTAAGTATAACCTTTGCAGGAAGTGAGATAGACATGTCTGTGTATCTGTCTGATTTATAATGGGAATGTTGCTGTAGCTGTGATGATATAAAAATATATTAGAGTTAAAACCACCCTTTTGTAGTTTATGGTATTATATTATGGGAGAAGTGAGATTGTCACTGAGATGAAGTGGGAACTTACATTTAAACCTGTTTTTGTTCATTAAAAACTTGAGTTCAAAATGGTCCGTGGAGGCATGTTTTTGTCTAATATATCTATATATATTTCTTTTAACATCTGAGATGATGCCATGTCCAGACATTCCTTTGGGCACACAGAGGGTTAGGTCAGTTATTTGTAGCCTTGTCATTTGGGAAAAATCTAGTGGCAAAGGTAATTTCAGGATGATGAACATCCACTGTTTCAAAGTTATTGCTGTTAGGGTCTGTAGGGACTTCAGTCTGCTGGACTAGAATGCACAGGTCTCTCTTCCTTTCTCACATCTCCTTGCCATTAGAGGTTATTCTCCCTTTGTATGTATGAAGATGCACTTTATGTGCTCAACCTTCCAGTGTCTTTAATTAATACCAGAGCATTTTGTACTCATCAGCTGGTCTGTTTAAGTGGGACTTTTCCTGATCATCTGCAGCCAGCTCCTTGGAGAAACAGATTGGTGATCTTTTAGTTCTTGAAGCACCCAGGATTGATTGGTTTTATAACTTGCTTTTAACTGTCTAAACTTGCTGCAAAACTGTAGTGACAGTAGAGTGCTCTGGGACAGTTTTACAGGTCATGACGAGATTACAGTATTTCCATGTTTACCCTTGGTTGTTGTCATCAAAACCTTCTACAAATGATTGCTTTCAGCAAGTGCTGTGTGCTGGGACATCTTCAGTCTCATCCATCCCCAGGGTCCTGTACCTACCTTGCTTTCTTCCCTGATGCCATATGGCCTTGTTCCCGGGTCATCCCATGCCTCTGCACCCTATCTGACGTGTGTCCAAGCTAAAGTGTTTTCTCTGCTTAGCAGCATTCTAAGTTCTTCTGAAAGAAAACATGAGTGGGGGGAAAGCAGGCTTGCAGTCCCTCTGGGATGCAGAGTTTGGGAAACAGGTTGTAAAGGAGGCTTGGGCCAAGCATCTTCCCTCTGCTTTTCCTCCCCTAAAATTAGATTAAAGAATCCAGTACTCTCAGCTGTTCCTCATAGGACTAATGTCCCAGACCATGTATCCAGCAAACACCATCCATTCCAGACAGTGATTGATGCAGGATTTGTGTGAAAAAGCCCTGACAGAGCATGGTGTATTTAAAGACTTTTATAATATAGACAGGAGCAAAGCAAAAGTTACACAGCCATTCTCAATTCTATCATTTCCTGACTTGAGATCACTCGACCTGTAAAGGTTTAATGTTCTCTCTATATAAGTTATTTTTGAGTGCAATAGGTGCTTATATTCTTGACTGATGTATAACTCATAAAAGTTTCCATGCCAGTATCACTATTTATATACAGAGATAACTGTTGCTATGGTTATGTTGTGGTGTCCTGAAAATGCTTGGTCTTTTTTTTTTTTCCTATTTATTTTTCAAACAGGGCTTGGTCAAGTAAAGTAAATATCTTGCCTTAATTTAGGTTTTATGTTTGCTGTAAAACTTGTTAAAAAAAAAAAAAAGAAAAGAAACATTAGCATTTCACAGCAGAAACACAAAAATTTTACATTACCAGGCAAGTCGACTTTGGCATTTTTCCTTTCAGTCAGTTTGTTTTTCTAATATAAAACTAATATGACATAATGTATAATCTAATTTGGAAATTACAATTTACTTGGAAGGATTATGCTGCCAGCCAATACCAACAAAGAAATAAATGATTCGAGAATGTTTCTTTCCTTCTTAACGTGGTCGATAATTTATTTTTCCTTCAGAAGATTACTTTCTTCTTTACAACATTTCCTGCTGGTGTGATTTGCATTAGGATTAAATAATATGTTCCATGCTTGACTTATGCACCAAAAAAAAGTGAATTATTCCTCAAATTTTTTAAAAAAGGTGTAAATTACTATCTTGTTATGGACTTCACTTTGCTTACTTCGCAGTGAAGAGTGTTGATCATTTTCAGATGGCTTGGCAGTAATTACTTTATTTGTCCTGACAGTATTTACATGAAGGGGCAATTTAAAATGGGTAGATCTGTGTCTTTTATGAATAAAGACCACTAAGGTGTCTTAGGAACAGGAGAAGTTGAAAAATGGGTAATCCAACTGTGGTAGTTCCAGCTAACACTGAATTATCATGTTGACTCTCGTTAACCAAAAAAGTTTAAGTGTTCATCTAACATGTTGTGTTACAGGGCTGTAGCATTTCTTCAGGAGCTTCCCATGCACAACAACGTGCTGGGAGTGCATTGAGTTGTATTAAATGTTCCTATATCTCCTGTGGATGCTTCAGAGGGAGCAACTTTGTTAGCCTTGAGCATGTAAAGGAACATTCGGAAAAAGTTCTACCAAGTTCTGCTGGAACAAGTTTGTGCCTGGCACAGCAACTAAAAGTGCAGCTTCTATGTTAAGTGGAGAAAATTAGACACAATGGACCCATTTAATGGAGAATTTGTAGTCCTGAGCTAAATGGGCTGTGGTCTAAATACGGGTGCTCCTAAAAAAAAAAAGAAATACGTACCCACTTCTGATTTCTACAGTTCAATTACAAGTGAGATCCAACTGTAACATTATTAAGACTAATTTAAAGAGAAGTCTTCTACTGGATTTGGGTAATATTGGAGTGGGATTTGGAAAATCTGGACCCAGTTATAGCTTTGCCACAGACTTTTAATTTCAGCCTCTGGCAAGTCACTTATCCTTGGCATTCTTCCGTTTCCCATCTGTAAAAGCAGGGTCATGGCATTTCCCCCATTCTTTCCCTCTTGCCTGTTTAGTCTTGAGTGTCTTTAGGGTGGTTTCTTGCAGTGCATTTCTAGTTGCTTTTTACAAGTGTCCTGCACAATGAGACCTTAGTCTCAGTTGGGATCTCTGCTGTAATACAGATAATATTATTGTTGACAGCTGTTGTTGTATCTGTGTAATGTAGTAGCATAAAGCAATAAAACTTCCTCCCCTCCTGGTATTTAAAACTTAGAGAACAGTTTTGTTGACTCTTCTTTCTTGTTTGTTCTTCAGTAAAGTTAGCTCAAAGCTATTTTCTGGAAGGCTATCTGAGTACTCATGGTAGTAAACCAGGACTTTGAATGAACTCAGGGCACTGCCATCCTGCTGTAAAGACCTACCTTGTGTTGTATTTCCTTATCTTGAAACCTTGAAGATATGCTGATATCATAGCAGGTCATCTACAGAATAGGTAATTGGGATAATAATTTTAGGCAGGTTTTTTTTAATTTTAAAAATGTTTTTTCTGCTGTAAGTTATTCTGTCTTTCTGAAGTTGAAAACTAAACTGTGTGAATTTTTATTTTGTTTACCCTATTCTAGTATGTAGTCTGTCTGTTTGTCCTCATTTCCACTGACCTGTTGGATTTGGTGGAAAAACTGACACCTAGCTGAAGGTCTTAAAAATACCTTAAAAAAAACAGCTTACCAGATTGATGAAAACCTGAAGCTGGGTGAAGGAAAGAGACTCTTAACTACCCCTGCAAGACCTTCAGCTTGAGCTCAGCCTGAGTACTAGACACTGGAGAATCTAAAGCACAAACATCTAAGGACAATGTATTTCATAGGCTCTGCCTCTCACGAAACACCCTAACGTGGCAGGGTTTGCTGTAAGTGGAAACTTACAAACACAGAGTGGTTCTGACTGTGTCTAAGGTGCCTTCTCTGTTTAACCCAGCCCTCTCCCTCCTGCCCCTCTGTCTTAGGATAGGCCATGGAGTGTTCAGGTAATATCAGGACTTGGCTGTGACACACCCCATGCAAACCTGCCCCTTTCCGAAGGGATCTGGTGTGTAAATAGGTGCAGGAACCGCAAACCATCTTGGAATAACTTGAATTCCAGCCAGAATAAGCACAGAAAAAACCCTTTTGTTTGGACATAAATATCATCAACCTTCTACTGTGGTTGCTGGTGTCAAGTTTAGTGCCAAAGTCCAAGGGCAGTTGATATGGCAGCAGCAGACAGCGAAGTTCAGGGCAGGCTGTAAAGATCTGTGTGCTGCTGCTGCTGTTTCCAGCCTTCATTGCCAGACTTGAAGATAGAAAACAACACAGAAATATAAGGCAAATGTTCTCATTTTTATTGAGTGAGCTTGGCCTTGAGGATTGCCCACTCCACAGCTTCACCTAAAAGCTGATATTTGAGAGATTAATGAAGGCTTAACAAAGCTCTGAAATGTATTTGGAAAATGAGTATGGATGTGCTGAAACACCCTTCAGTGTATCCCATCATAAAGGATGCATATCAGGCTCCTTGTGTGGCATTTGGAGACTATAAACATGTTGCCATGATTTGCTATGTTTCCTGAGGCTTTACAAAAAAAAGTGGCCTTTTTAGGGGATTGCCATATTGAGATTGACAATTTGATGTAAACCATGGCCCAGCATCGAATGTTCTGTTTAATGCAATTCTGTGTTTGTCAGCTGTAACCAATTATGCTTTTCATTGTGCTCAGTGACACTGACGTGGCTCCTTTTTACCCAGTTGTTGCTAATACCATTTTGTACACCTTCCATGGCCGAGCCCTGTTGGAAGCTGTGTTATATGTATAACCTGCTGCTCCTTTCGCTGTGTGCTGGGGAGGTGTGAGATACCCAGAGCAGCTTTGAGTTCCAGGGAGTCTTTTGTGTGGCTTGGAGAATTGGGTCTTGAAGAAAGCACCGTGACCTGGAGCGGAGTAGCAATGGGATAATAATTTGTGGCTTAAAACTGCAGCTGAGATGTTTCTGGAGGATTGTGCCTGTATATTCAGGCTGCTAATCCTGGTTTGTGACTGTGGTAGGAAGCTAAACTGGAAACAAGTCAAAGCTTTAATATCATCTGGTTTTCTCTCCAACCTATGAACACAAAGGCCATGAAAACCTTAATCCTTACGGTCCCTAGTGTAGTCCTGCATGGTTTTACAGTGAAGTCTAGGACCAGAAAGGACACCCTAGAGAGGCAGGTATGTGTATGTGGAGAGAGTTTTCTGGCACAGAGTGTTCCTATGGGATGAGTGTCTTTATCCTCAGGGCTATTTTCTTGCTGTCCTTTTCCCCAAAAATTGGTACTTCTACTATAGGAAAAGTTCAGTAGTTGGTGTGGTTGATTTTAAATGGCTTGTTGTTTGTGAAGCTGTCAGTCAGGAATCTGGTGGCTGGCTCTGTGCAGGTCCATGTCTGTCAGAGTAGGGCATGGGGCAGCTCTACATCTTCAACACATTAACTCCCATTGCCCTTTGTTTGGAGTTGGGCAGCTTCTCTGGATGTGGTGGATGATTTCCAGGTGTGAGGGCAGCTGAGGCCTGGGCATGCCTCCACGGAGCATTTCAGGACTGATCTCATACCTAGAGGTGGACACCCTGAATGTTTGTCTAATAAAGGATCTTGTCTCTGGCTGAGGCTGCAAGTGGGTACAAACAGAAGAGGAAAGGTGAAGGGCAAGCACGCAGGACACTTCCAAATACTGTGCATCTCCCAGGAGCCTCCTGGATTAGAGGTGGCTTAAGCTTTTTAACAAATCTCAGGGGTTTCTTTCCTTCAAGTTTTTTTCCTTGATCTTGTGCTGGTTTCCATTTTCTGTTAATTGTATATCCTGGGATAGAGTGCCACCGCTTTACTCCAAGCTGCATTTGAACCATCCAACCTATTTCTTAGTGTTTGCTTTTAACCTGCCACCTTCGAACCTTTGAAAGTCTAATTTGATGTTCCTGCTCTAAGAACTCAAATTCTGCTGTTGGAAGAGATCATGAACAACTGCCTCTTGCCCAACCCAGGGTTTTGTACAAACAATTCGTATTTCGTTTGAGGTATCTTTCTTCCAGCCAGAGGCCAGCTTTGTCATTCTTTGTATCAAGACCATTGGCTATTTATCTCTCTGGTCCTTGGGCAAAACAGTCATCAGGACCACAGATTGAGTCCCAGAGGCACAGAAGCTTTGCATGAAGCAGCAAACTGTCTCACCCAAATGGAAATGTCCTGGGTGTTTCTCTGTTTTCTTTTCCCAGTGTTAGCCAGCAGCCATGGTATAAACTTGAATACATTGCATCCAGAGTTGAAATTACTCCACTTCTTATAGGAGGTCTTGCTGCAGTTCCCCATTTGTTCATAGTCTGTTTGAAAATTCTATGAGGCAGTGGGTTTGGAGATGCTCCAACTGGAAAAGGGATATAATTTGGAAAACATTATTATTTTTGACCTTCACTTCTACCTGGACAGTGAGTGTGGATTTCCCCAAGGAGCTTGGATGGGTGTCTTCACCCTGACATTGCTGCGGAGAGCCTGGGACTATGGGGCAAAGCTGCTACCAGTCCACCCAAGTAATCCTTGGAAGAGCTGGGAAGAAACCAGGTTGCCTTCACAATGCAGCCAGGGCTTTGCTTGTCCTTATAATAAATGAAAGTACTTTACTTCTTCGTATTGTAAATAAATCATTAAATCCAAGCTTGGAGGGAGGAAGCAGAATAGCACTTTACAAAAGTGGTGTTGTTTCCTCTGGGATTGTCTATCAGCTGGCTTCAAACCCAGGATTTAGTTGCAGCTTGTTTAAAAACAGTGTCAGCCCTGCTGCACTGCCATAAACTTTCAGAAAATTGGAAAGACCCCTCATAGTATGAGTGAGATTTTTTATATCTGCTGAGTTTACAGCAAACTCGTGAGATGTCTGGATGAATGACTCAACAATTGGTTTTAATTTTAATCGTTTTCCCAGTAGAAAGTCATTTTTTAGCAAAGTAAATAGCAGGGGGAAAATTGTATCTGAAATTTTCATTTTTCTCCCATGTGAGGCTTTGGTTTTAAAAAGCTGTAAAAACATCCTTTGCTTCATTTGCTTTTGGCAAGTAAGAACTTAAAATGGCTGGTTTCTAGAATCATGACATAATATTTTGGCCAGTATGGCATAAAATGACAAAAACCATTAAAACAAAGAACAAATTTCTTTTAATTCAGGCAAAAAAAGCCAAACCAAACCCCACCCATTTCCCTTTTATCCATATTTTTCACCATGGAAGATTCTTCAGCTGAGACCCAGACCTGTGTGGCTGTGGCATGGAGGTTCCCACTTTCCCATCATGGACTGTGCTCTTTGAGCCATGCACTGCTGGCTGTGAAATGATATTTCAAAGCCATTAATACCAAAACATCAGGACTGGCTCTACACCCCAAGAAATGAACCAGTTGTTTCAGCCAGGCGGTTTCCCATGGCAGCAAGCAGCCCTGGATGATGGCAGAGCCTGGCAGGAGCACGGCCGTGTCCCCCAGGACAGCCAGCTCAGACCTCTGGGCTCTTGGGCTTCTCAGCCTGGTGCTGCCTCTGCTCAGTAAAGGCATAGCCTCAAAGCTGTTAAATAGTAATAGTCATCTTTGGTCTTCTTTTCTCCTTTTATTTGCTGCTGAATTTGGCTCCCTTCTTTCTGAGTAGCCCCAGTAGGATTTCTTGGCTTTACACACTGGTGTCAGTGAATTAGCTCTTTGTTCTTCCAGGAGAAGAGATGGATCTCCAGGACCCACAGGGAGACCACCATCTGACTTATGCTTTGGTGCTCCTTCCTTAGGGGTGGCCAATGCTTGTGGTCCTTTGTCAGCGTTTAGTGGGCACAAAGCAAGACTGTCTTTGTGTGATGGGAAAGGTCCTTCCAGTCACTCTATGTGCCAGGAGAGGGAAGGTGGCCCCAGCAAGGAGGGGGATTTTCTGGAGCAAAGATGCTGTGAAATGGTGCATTTCCAGGTGATACTGGGAGAGGGGCTGCTCCCCACTAAAGTTCAGTAACTGGGGGGGAGGTGGGTGCTGAACTGCTGAGACTGGAGGGAGATTGCATGCTTTCAACTCCATTTGAACTTCTTGTGGTCTTTACAGAGTTCTTCACCTAGGAGAGCACAGTCTCTGAAAAGACAAGCAGTAAATGCATCAAGGATGCTGAGGGGCTTAGCCTGGCTAGGTGAGGCTTCATCCCCCACTGCCAGCACTTTGGCTCATGCAGTTCTTCAGGGAGTCTCAAGTGAAAGAAATCTATTTAGGGGAACACCACCTCCTGCTTTTTGCCTCCCAAACGTCCTGGTAAGGAGATGTCTAAGACTGACCCTTATCTCCAGCCAGAGTCCTAAGACAGAGTGCCTGGCCCCAGCAAACCCTGCAGGCCAGGTGAGATGTGCTGGGTGAGATCTCTGCCCTGTGGAGGCAGCTTGAGGGGTTCATGGTGTGCAGGCTGGATGGTGTGATGGGAGCATGCTCCTCCTCATCTCTCCATGTCGCTGTGTGCCATCAGCCAGCCAAGCTCTGCTGTTCCCCCCAGGCAGCTGTCACTGGATTTCCAACTGCTTTTAAGGGAAAAAGGAAGAAAATGTGCGTGGACTTTTACCAAGTGTGACTTGTAACAGACCATTAGCTGAAAGCTAATTTTCCAGATAATGGATGTTGCTTTAAAGATTACTGCTGGAATCTTAGGCTTGCCCGTAAAAACCATCAAGATTACACTTTATGATGATAATGCTTTGTCTCTCTGAGAGTGCCCTTTATCTCATTTCTACTAGAGCTCTTCAAATGCTCATTTAAGCTTTGAACAATCCTATGGAGCAGATTTTTTTTTTTTTGTTTTAGCAGCAGATTGACCCAAACTGAGGCATTCTGAAGTATGGACACTTACTTTCAAGACCTGCAAGAAAGCTTGTGGCAGAGTTGAGAGTTGAACTACCCTTTCTTCCACCCTCAGCTGTTAAGAGTGCCAGTACAGCCTTTGGATGGTGTCATTTGTAGGAGAAAAGCACTTGTCTGTCCCCCATAAACAAGTCCTGTGTTTCTTTTCTGTCATGGTTTATATTCCTCTTCTCCCCTTCCTCACTTACTTCTCTATTCCTCTCTTACTTTCTTGAAAGAAAAAGAAAGAAAACAGGACATAGGTAGCAGGTTATCCCACTGGGCAAGGAAATCTTGCTCTCTGCAGTTTGGCAGCCCAGCAGAGGGGATGGGGAGCTTGGATCATAGCTGGAGAGGCAGGGGAGAAAAGCTTTCTGTTGGGAAGGTGGGTGGAACTATGGCTTCTATTATTACCATAGGAGGATTCTGAAAGCAGATCTGTCATGTGCTGTTTGCCTGCACTCAGAGAGATGGACCCAAAAATCTTGCAGAATCCTGTATTTTTGTGATGCTGCTTGCATGTTTCTCCGGAAGTGACCATATGGGGGAGGTGAGGCTGTATAAAGTGTTGCCTCTCTTCTCTGCCAGCAGGGGATGCATTTAAAGGCTGGTGGCCTGTTTTTCAAGTGGAGGAAAAAAATAGTGATGCAGGAGTTTCTAGGGGACCTTTGCTTATTTGATAAGCCACAAAGCAACTGAACAAAGAAATGATTGAAACCAGCGATCAGGGAGAAAAACCAGCAAAAAAGAACAAACTTCCTCCCAAATCTTAACTTGGCTTGAAGTTCTGGTTCTCGGAAAGCAGCTCTGCCCTGAAAGGCATGGTAGGGATTCATGGGCTCCTATCCTGATCTCTGCCCTGCCTGCATGGGTTAAACATTTCTCCAGGAGGGAAATGCCTAGTTATTTGTTTGCCTAATGGGAATTGTTCTGAACCACCAGGTTATAGGCACAAATTCAATTAAAATGGTTGGGTTCATCTGAAATAAACTCATATTGCTTCTTTTTCTCACCCTGGGTATATGCTCTAGTCCTCTGTCTTTTAAACAGAATCTTCTGTTATCCAGGTCAGGAAGCTGACCCAGCTCAAAACAAATCCCACAGAAAAGAAAAGTTAGTTTGAAGCATCTTCAATTCTTGCAGCATCCCATCTTCTGTCTGGCTTCTGTTTTCTTCTAGCAGCCCTGTCTGGGCTCCAATGCTCAGTGCCAGGTGTTTGAGCAAAAACACAGCTTTGGTGTGCTCATGAAGACACCAAAGCATTAGGCCAGCAAAATACTGCCTTCTCCACCTGTCTGTCACCTTCTCAGCACTATGAATCTCAGCTGGCAAAAGAATTTCAGTGACATGATCCCTGCTCAAAGCTTGGATGGCTGGGCTGAAATGTCCACATTTGCCTTAAACACCAGGCTTTCTGATTCCTATTCCAACAATTTAATCACTAAGCTTCACTTAACACAGCTTTGGCCCACCCTCACACAGCTTAAATCCCATCTGAATCCTTCTGCCAGCTGGTGTGACCCCTCTGAAGAACCAGAAGCAGACTGTGTGAAACCTCAAAGTGCAGGAAAATCAGTAGAGTTTAGACTTTATCAATCCAGGCCGTTTATTCTTAGCCAAACAGACAGGGAAAACATTAAAAAAAAAATGACTGATTGCACCTATAGCTCCTCAGTGACTTGTTAAGAGGAAATGGAAAAGTTCCAGGTCTACTTTCAGATTGACTTCACCCCATTCCTGCCTGGGAGAGCCCTGGGCTTGGGGAGCAAAGGGGTGACATTGTTCTCTGAGAAATTTCCAATGTGTCTGGGGCTTGGGTTGGTTTGTTCATAGCAGGGTAAATGTCTACTTGATACAACTAAAATATCCCACTGGCTATTAGTAACTTGAGCTGATGGCCTGGAAAAATCCCCTGCAAGTGACTGGGCATGGCCATAACACAAAGACTTATGTGACCAGGTTGACTGGGACACTCCTGCCATCAGCACCTTGTCCTCACCATTCTAGTGCAATCCAGGGTTTTCTTCTGGTTGCCTTCTCAAAGCAGCCTTTGAAAGCCTATCCTGTGGCAGACAGTGTTGGGAAACACTCTTCTTGCCCTTCTTTGGCAAATGCAGTTTGGGTTTGAGCTCTGCCTTAGCTTTACAAAGCCTCACCTCATACAAGTGAATGTTGGGCAGTGCAGTTTGTGGGACTCATGAAGAAATGTGACCTCATCCTCACTCTGATTTTAAACTTTGTACAGCAGGAGGCAGAAAGTGTGTGTGTGTAATATGCTCTTATGAGCATAAATAATAGACATGAAGGAATCTGTTACATTTTTGTTGTATTTTGGTGGCCTGTAGGGCTTGAATAAGCATTGATTTCCTTTTTCCCTGTTTTCTGTTCCATCTCCTAGCAGTGGTTATATTCTTGGGAAAGTGTTTTCCATTTCCTTGATGTCTTTTATCACCCACAGTGTGCATGTAAGCAAAACAGCACTAATCAGAGGAATAACCAGAGAATAGGGTAAGCCAGGCAATTGAGAAGAAACTTTGCTTATTTGTCAAAGGACTCACTTCTGTGCCTGTAAAGCTGGAACACTGCTGGAGACCGTCTGAAAATAATACATGTTAATGAAGCACGGAAATACATGGCAAAGTCTATGTTTCTCTGCAGCACCTGTGATCTATAGAGTGCATAGAACAATCTTTGTTATCCTCTTAAAACAAACTCCTTATTTGAGAGAAACTCTTCTTTGTTTTTACTAGGTGAGATAAATGCGTTTCTTGTTCAGACACATGGTAGAAATGATTCTTAGCAATCTTTACCCCCCCTTTTTTTTTTCTAAAAATAAGCTGTGACGCTCAAATCATCTGCCCCCAATTTACTCCTGTGTGACCCTAAGACCCTGATCTGTCAGATCTGTCCACATCTGTGCCCACCACCGAAGAATGTGGCAGATTCAACACAACATATGGCTGAGGCAGTGCATATGATATTCATGGGAAATGGAAGAAGCATCACCATTTCCTTAGTACCAAACACCTCCTTGAGCTATTTGTGCCCTGCACTCAACAGAGATTCCAGGGTTTCGCTCTGCCGTGAATTACACTCAGCAATTGAAATTTCAGTGCAACTGTTTGCAGATGCCTTTCTAGGGATTTCTTTAAGACATACTAGAGGCTGCATTTTCCTAGCAAATAAATGAGCTTAGAAACAAGGCATGTTTTCAAGCCGTGACACCATTCCGAGGATGTGGCAAGACCCTTCTGGTTAGGGAATTCATTTTGCATGCTATGAGGTTTCACTTATTTCCCTTTAAATCCTCGCTTTCTCTTCTCCACTTCTTTGGATGAGGGGTGGGAAATCCTAGAGACTCAGGCTTTTGCAAAGCTACAGTTCAAGCCAGGATTGAAAAATAACTTAGTGTTGCATGTTTCAAGCCCGGGGTTACCTGACTCTCAACACCAGCTGTGATTTTCAGAGTCTGGCATCACAAAAATGTCAACATACTTTGAAACTCTTTGGAGCTGCTCTGCTCCCCAGAGTTACCCTCATTAGGGTATCTGAGCACAGCATAAGCTGTGCCGGCCTTAGGCCAGCACGGTTTGGGGTGAGCTCTATGGCAGGACAGTGCATTGTCACACCTTCCCACCCACTGCTGAACCAGGTAGTTGCTGCAGGGTCTGAGCCCACCTCAGACACAAGCCAGATCACAGCCACAGCCTCTGTGCAAAGAGCCAAGGGCAACTCACTTTGGCTCTTGCTCCTCTCCTTTGAAGCACACCCACATTGCTGTTTATTGTCATTCCATTGACACATGGTAGTCTGTTAAAATGCAGGAATTCAAATGTGTTTTTAAACTTGGGGTGCAAGAAAGCTGTTTGCCAGTTTCCCAAGAAGAGCTGTCATAGTGTAGTGTAACTGTATCCACACTAAGGATTGGCACAAGTGGAAAGGTGTTGGTTAAAAACCCCTTCACCCTCAATGGAAATCAGTTTATGCTGCAGAAGTTGCGTAGCCTAAACTCTACAATAAATGGTCATCAGCTCTATAATCCCAGGACAGAGAATCATTTTGCACTTTTCTTAGGTAAGTTTGGTTTGATTCATGGTTCTCATTTATTCTCCCAGTGGGAAAAAAGCCTTGTAGAGTTACAATAAATGTCTTAAAATAGAAAAGTATGACTTAACAATTTATTTTTTAAGGTTTTTTGTTTTTTCTTTTAGTAAATGAAGAGAAAGATAGTGCTGCCAGGAGAAGTGGAATGAAACAGTGTCAAATAATTTTTCAGTTCTGCAGGCAGCCTCTTACCCAGGACGAATGCTAATTGCTGCTTAATTGTTCAGAAAACAAATGTTTTTGTGGATTTTTAGGTGAGAGGGAGTCTGAGGGTGTTACTCGTTCAGTCTCTTGTGGAATGAGAAGAGCTCACGGGGACACTTGTGTCCTGTGGGATAATGAATGTGCTTAGTGTCGTAGTGTGCAAACTGATGGTGTTTGACAGATAAAAGCAGACTCAGCCTGTGAAGTGGATGATTTGCACAATTGAAGTCTGGATATAGGTCTGGCTCTGGAGTTTTGTGTGGCTGACACCAATCCTGAGCAGAGAAATCTGGATGTCTGCTCCCAAACAGGGCATCTCCACCCTTGAGTGAGGGTTGTGATCATGTGTGCTTCCCAAGGCTAATTCCCTCCTAGGAGGGCCCTGGATGGATGTTTTAAGGAAGGCTCAGATGCACCTCCCTGCTTCTCTTTTCCTCAGATGAGATGGGCCCCCGGGCACAGGCTTACAGTGCCCCAGTCCTTGCTGCTTTGTTTGTACACTGCTCTCAGGGCAGAGATAATGGGACTGATCCAAAGCCAGCTCCAAAGCAATCACAAGTCTTTCCTTTGTCTTCAGTGGGGTTTGGATCAGGCCCAAAGCTCATAAGCAGTTTTCCACCAAGAGTTCCCGCACTTGTCAGTCACTGGCAACAAGGGAAGGGATAAATCCAGCATCGGCTGCTTCAGATGCCAGGCACATTCTGTGTGTGTGTGTGTCACAGGGGTGGATATAAACTCCTCACACAGCCCGCCTGGGCTCTTGCTAAATTGCATGACAGCTTGCAAAGGACAGGCAGCTATGGGGCTGCTTCCAGGACAGACCTCGAAAGATTTCAGTCTGAAAAGAGCTGGGATGTTCTGTGCAGTGCCCAAGGAAACCTTTTCCAGGAACGGCTGCCTGGGCATGGGGAAGGAGCTAGTATGGCTGCCCGGTCAGGCTGGCACAGAGCAGTGAGGATTTCCTCAGCATCCCACCAGGCAAGGCAGGGGAAAGGTAAGCATGGGAGAGATGCTTCTGCTCCCACGGGGCTCCCCTGTGCTCCCCCAAACCTGTTTGTTTTCTTTCCAGAGCATTAAAGCTGCTCTTGGCCTGAGGGCGGGTGGTCAGTGGGGGGCACATGAGCTCGCCCACACCAGTGGGAGTCTCTCGACAGCCTCTGGTAGCCTTTGGATGCCATCCCGGGTGTGTTTTAGGACTGGGTGTTCATTTAGCATGAACCTCAGCCAGCCCCAACTGTGTGCGGGAGGAAGAGCCGTGGGGGGACATGAGGAGAGAGAGGGGGAGATGTTTTTCTTAGGAAAAAGGCAAGCAGAAATAGACACCCCTTGTCATTTTTTTTGGCAGGCGTGGGGAGTTTTGGGAGGGCTGGAGGTCAGAGGAGCTAGGTCTTCGCCTGGGTCTCTAATTGTTTTTTTGGCAACCCAATTGTTTTAATCTCCTCCTTTCAGGGGGGATAGGGGAGCCCTCCTGCCCCCGTCCTGTGCTGGGAGCAGGGCAGGAGCTCCTCTGTCACCTGCAGAGCCGTTTTCAGAGCAAGGTGCGGGCAGCTGGGATTTCCTGATGCAAAATGCAGCAGGAAAGCTGGGCTCTCCAGGCCAAGGAATTAATGACACTGTTAGGGGGGAATTTGAGTTTCCACATCACTAAGAAAAGGAACTGGATACCCGAGGCAATAGACCAAAGTCAAGCTATAAAGTAATTACATTTCTCCCTGCGTTTCATGTGTTTGTTTAATTTTAGTGTTTAAAGGGAAAGGTTTCCTGAAAGCACTGTGCCAGCAACTCTAAAAAATAATTGTGTGTCTTTCTTTAACATATATTCTGGCAGGAATGTCCTGCCTATATTTTTTGGCAGAGGCTTTTGCTTTATCATTAGTCTTTCGACTATGGTTTTAAGTTAGACTTGAAGTTGGTAAGATGGCAAAACCCTCAATTTCTGGGTTGTCACCTTCATCTGTCACTCTTTACCTGTAGGATTCTGGGGCACTTTGCTAACCTGTGCTGTGTTAATCCCTGTTCCTCCATACAGCAGGCAAGAGGAGTTAGCACAGCCATCTTTTGGCATTGCTGCCTGCCTGGCTGGATTGAAGTGTGAAAAACTGCAGACCTTTAAAACAAATCTTGTGAAGACACTAGGCCAGCACTTTGCTCTGCACTCTGACCCCGTTTCTGAGTTGAGCCAGTGCTGCACCTGCAGCTGGCTCAGGGTGCTGTGGGATGGTCCCTCCTGCAGCCCCTCCCTGTGCCTGAAACACAGTGCTGGGTGTGAAGTGGGAGTACCCCAAATCACACACAGGAGTCCCTTGAAAGGAGGGAGATGTTTTCTCTAAGGCTTGCATATTTTTTTGCGTTCCTTCTTATGAATGACTTTTCAGTTTTAATAGTCTCTGAGGGGCTGTAGTACCAGGAGGGCAACCACACTGCAGGACCTCATCTTGCCAAAGTGACAGCTTTGTAAGGGCATTTTGCAGTGACACACCTTTCTGCCTTGCCCTGCTGAGGTAGATCTGGTTGTGCTTCATGTGCCACTTCTGGGAGTTCTTTTGTGTTAGATATTTTATTAATCCCATCCCTCTGCCTTTTGGCAGAGCTGCTCTTCACAGGGC
Organism: Trochalopteron elliotii; assembly: GCA_024734555.1. Classification (NCBI taxonomy): domain Eukaryota; kingdom Metazoa; phylum Chordata; class Aves; order Passeriformes; family Leiothrichidae; genus Trochalopteron; species Trochalopteron elliotii. The sequence goes on from JANPWX010000399.1 coordinate 1,603,842, forward strand.
CATAACAAGCACAGCCTGATAATAGACTTGGAAATATCAGGTGAACCACCCCAAACTGGCATTTGGCACCTGTGAAAGAAGCCCCAGCCCCTGACAGAAGGAAGGGAATGTGTGTCTGGAGCACCCTACAGCTGGGGACGGGGCAGGTTGTCTCTCACCCTGTCACAATGAGAAGCATGTCATCCCCATAGCTTGCAAGGCGAGCAATTCCTACTCTCATATGCAAAACCACTCCTAAATCCCAACTGATGGAATTACAGTGACATGCTGTGCATGTTAACACACCCTTCAGTGAACTGGGTACCACAGAGAGAGGTCAATGAATGGGAAAAATAAAAGGAATATGGTAGAACGTGCTCATATGTTCATGCAAGAGTCACTTGTTTCGGGATTTGTTGGGTATTTTTTTTTAGATTAGAGGTATCTTTTATTTGGTGCCACAGAGAAACAGGAGAAAGCATATTCAGGCATATAATGGAGTGGAACCATTTCAAAAGCATGTGGCTGAGTGGAATGACATGGAAAAATGGCACAGCTGTTTTCATACACTCATGGTTAGTGTGTGTAAACTGAAGATGTGAGCGACTGTGCAGAGCTCTGTGCAGTGTGAGATCCAGCCCAAGCCTTATTTGCAGTAGCCCAATTTGTACTTCAGGAGAGAGTGAGCTCTTTTATTTCATGGTGAATGAATTCAGTGTGAGTGGAAAGGTTCATCCCAGCATCTCTAAAGATGGAAATCCAGTACTCCTAGAGCTGCATGGTTAATTGAGGGTGTTTGGGGATATAAGGAAGCTGCTTAATAATTGCAATTGAAATAATTTGATAAGATTTAAAGCCAGTCACTTCTCACAGCTAAACCCACACACCAACAGCTATGTAGAACCTCTGTGCAGCTGAGAGATGTGTGAAGGTCTCATTCAAGAATGAGATGTGATCATCTAAAACAGGGAACAGAAGTGCTTTGTAATGCCAAGTTTGCTGTCACGCCTGCTTTTGTGTAGAATGCAGATCATCTTAAAGTATTCTTGAGATAAGTGGGACAGACTGAACCAGAGTGTATTGCTAAAGGTATATCTTTATATGTCTGGAGTAGCTGCAGATTTAGATGTTAAACGTTATCCATAATGTGTTTGAGTATTCTGCACTGTGCTAGTTTTCCCCCCACAAAGCTACTCAGTCTGTTCTCTTGGAAAGCCTGTGGTGTAGTTGTTTTTCTGTGATTATCCAGTAAATATTGGCTCCACTGTCATCCCTGGTTTGATAAGGTTAGAGAAAAACAGTTTTCTGAAGCTGTTGAGAGGATGCAATAACATTTTGATGCCTGTCATATTTTAAGATTTGCAGTTCCCTTCAATCCATGTTCATTTGTGACTCATGCATGCAGACACAAAGCAGGTGTCCTGTGCAGTAACAAACCTGTCTCCTTTGAGAAGTTTTGTCACTAGGACTGTACACTATAAAACACGTGGGCTTTCCATGATAGGAAAGAACTAGGCAGAACTAGGAACAAAACTTGCTGCAGTCATCCTTAACAACACTGGCAGGGAAATCATGTCGTTTCCCCTTATTGGTATGATGTACCCAAAAAGAATTCTCCTTTTTTTCAATTAAGGCTTTCTCCTTTTTGTTTCCCCTTCCACTTGGTCAATTATCACTGCCTGAAATTTAAGATAATTCCTGATCTCTTGTCTAGACAGTGGGTTTTAATTTTCTGATGTGTAAGGAGTTTTCTGGCCCTTCCTCATGCTGTTTTTCCTGCAGTCACAAGCTTTGTTGTAGTGGTAGGGGAGGTGCATTGATTTGCAGCCAAATTCTCTGAGGCTCTATCTGTGCTGGGTGATGCTGCAGAGAGCATGGGCGTTGTGTCAAATATATCCCCAAACCAGAGCAGCCAAGGTGGGACTATTTCAGGGAAGGCAGTGGCTGTTCCTCCCTCACAAGCAGGAGAGTCTTTGCACGGCCCTTGGTGATGGCACCAAGTTGTTATTCCCAAGGGCTAAGGGTTGGTCATCCCAGATCCAGGCTGTGACAGAGATCAGCTATGGGCAGCTTCTCTAGAAAAACTTCCCTGATGGAGAGGTCCTGGGCCCAGCAATAGTCCTCCAGCATCCTCCAGCAATTGCATGATGCAGTTTGTGCTTGGACCCCAGTGTTTACTAGACCTGTCCTCTCCAAATGTGTCCTATCATGTCCTGAACATATTTATCCTCCCAGCCCCACTACATGCTTAAGGATGAGTACTGACACTTTACAAAGTGTTAGTGATGCCCATGACTTCAGCAGGAGTTTCTCCAACTGGGATTTCTTTTCTGAAAGCCTCAGCCTCTGAGGTGCATAATGCAATGGGCAAGTACAGATTTCAGCAACAGAAAGCTAGAAATTCTGCTGCTCAAGGCTGCAAGGAACAGTGATTCTTAAGGGTTAAAAACTTCCTAGATATTGTATAGTTAAAATCACATGAATATTTATGTTATACCCATGATTTTGTGGGGAAATGATTTCCAGCCAGAGGGTCTCTGGATAGCAGCTGTGTGAGAGTTTTGAGAGCAGACTTTGATTTAATGCTGCAGTTCACTACACCTCATGCATACCATCAGCATACTCAAAATTATGGTGTTTTCTAATCTGACTATCTCTGCCCTCTCATTACATCTTCCTCCCATTCTTTTTAGCCTGTCAGCTGTTTCAGTGGGTGCTTGGTGTAGCAGTGAGACACTTTGCTGTTTGTTTTCCTGGTCTGTTTGGTGGAGAGCTTGGAGTAGTCTAGAAATGATAACAGGCCCAAGCTGTTTTACTTAAGAAATTAAAACTGAAATTCAGAAGCCTTGAAACATGAGAACTAAGGCCTTATCTGTGGCCTTCATCGCGTTCCTTGTGCTTATATTTTATCTATGCTTTTATTATATATCATTGCCAGACTATCCTGGCTCATTTTTCTGCCTCATCCCAATTCCCTGATGGCATATCAAGTGTCCCTATGGGATCCATCTCTCCCCTCAGGTGCTTGTTCCTGGCTTCTCCCTGGTCCTTGCCCCATTTCTCCTGCTTTGCAGTTCTGTAGCTTTCCTTTTTGCTTGATTTGGGCAGTGAGGGACTTGGTGGGAGTCCAAGGCCTGAGATGACAGGGATGGCTTTCTTGCTCTCTCTTCTGGTGCCCGGAACCGCCGTCATGTCCAGCAGCCAAGAAGGGAATTATAGCAAGGGAAGTCCTGAGCAATCCCCAGAAGAAGAAAGCCCTAGAAGCCCCAAAATGGAGCAAGATCAAGGCAGACAGAATATGTAGAGGTTTTTCTCCCAATGACTAATAAATCTTCAGTGGGACCTATTCAAAGGCTTTTCACTTTGCCAAATAGGGATGTAAAAGGCACATCCCTGTTCCCAGGTTGACACCAAATTTCCAGTCTCCTTCCCAGAAGGTGAAGGCGTGAGAGCTACTCCAAAAAAATAATTGTTAGAATTTTTATATCGACTAAGCACTTTTCTCTAATCTTGTGTTGGAAAACTGCCAGGCCTCCTCCTCTCCCACCCTCCTTGTGATTTCCTAGAAAACTCTGCTGGAGGCAGACACCTGGCAAAAAAAAGGAGAATTTCAGCCCCAAAAGTTTTAATGTGGTGAAACAGGGACTCCTGATGGCACAGGGTATCTCATCTAACACCCTTCTGGCATCCCAATGCTGTGCTGCACCACATCTCCCGCCAGCTCAAACTCAGGGCCTCATGCTAGAAAATTCATTCCTTGTCACTTTGAGCAGGGTAAATGGGAGATGTAAAAGCACTTTGCAGTGTTCAGGGAGTATCAGGCATGAGTGCAAATGGGAAGACCATGGCAAGTGCTCCCTGCCTGTGCTTCAAGGTAACCCCTGCCAGCGTGCGCCGCCTCCTTGCAAATGCCATACAGCGTTTTTCACTCTCTGCTGGAGGAAAAAGCTGCCCTAAGAAAAGCAGAATAAGGGCTGATGTTTTGAAAGGTGTCCAAGAGTAACAAAACTCAACTCTCCAGGGCTGAGTTTTGCCTCTTGTGTTTCTCAACTAGGGTGGTTGAATGTGTTACAGACGTATCAGAAATTATGCTACAAATGCACAAATATTAATCTACAGCCATTTCCTTTGCTTTCTTAAACATGAATGAGGATTTTTGTCTCTTTCTCCCTCCATAAATTGTTCATGGTCAGAGGGCGCATGTTCCGTGTCAAAGTCTTGACCGCCAGGATCAAACAAAAAACCCTTGTGAACTCAGAAGTGGAGACAAATAAATGACTATTACTTTTTTTTTTCCTTTTGCCTGGAGTTAAACCTTTTCTCTGTCAACAATATTGACTTTGTTCACTTGGAAGGAAACAGAGGGAGAGAGAGAGAGGGAGATTTCTCTAGATGCTGCACAGAAAAAAAACATTTTGGAAGGAGGAATGAAAAAAGACAGAGGTTACAGGAAATGGTAGACATTTTTTGTTGAATTAAACCATTAGGAGTGACCCAAAAACCAACGGGAAAGAAAGGAAACAACTGGATACATTTAGGTCACAAGAACCAGCCAAACGGGGAGCTGAAACCAATTATCATAAATGAATGTTTCTCTTTTATTCATGACCACCGTGTATGCTCCCATGATGCTCTTTGTCTTATTATAAAAACAGATGAAACTATTTCGTTTTGTTCTTATACTTATTAGCTAATGCAACTTTTGGGCAATTTATCAAACACTAACACATGTTGTGATTAATAAGCTCAGAGAATTAATCACAGCTAAAGCCCCTTAAAAAACAGAGGATGTCGGGTCCCTCTTAAATATATGTTTGTGCAGGATTATGTAACTTAAGCAGTGACATCTAGTTTTGATGCATATTCATGCATTTTACATGCGGAAAGATCCCTGAAACCATATGTTCAGGCAAGCTGTAATTACAGTAACTTCCATTTCTGCGGGACTTTGCCCTGCAGCATGGGCAGAGCAAGCCCTGCTTGCCCCAGACGTGGGTGCTGGGGGCTGTGCACAGAGCCCACCCCCTCCCTGCCATGGGGAGAGGGGAGCAGCATGTGAGGTTCAAAGGGGAGACATCACAGTTGCTGTGGACCACAGAAAAAACCCCGTCTGGTTCTTTTTAGATCCATTCCCAGAGGTCTTGCTGCCCCCTTGAATCCCGATACCATTGAGGGGGGAAGGAAAACGCCACTAAACCTGGCCATAGCAGCTCTCAGCATCTTCCTCCCTCCCACTAACCCAGCACAGCCTCTAATGAGCCATAACTGGCTCTTAAGTGCCCCTAACCACTTCACTGGGGTTAGAATAAATTGCTAAATGGGCAAAAGGAAAGGCAGAGGCAGCCAGCACATCCTGCAGCCTCACTGAGGTGGGGAGAAGCTGGTTCTGTGCAGTGAGATGCAGCTCTGGGGCTGGGGGAGCCTCCATGGGGACAGTGAGGCAAAGAGCTGGAGCTTTACTTAAGGATGGTCTTCTTGACAGGGAGACAACCATCAGACAGAGAGGGACTGGGGGAAATGCTTTTCACTGGAGCATTCGGTGTTGTGGAAGCAGATGTTTTGGGAGTTTGGGTGGCCTTTGCCATAGGCAGATCTGAGTGTCTGCAGTCAGGAGGGATGTGGGAAAGTGGTCACCTGGGAGAGGCTGAGTTGTTTATAAGTATCTCCCAACAGAAGCATTGAAAAAGCTTGCTTGTAGCCTGGATGAAGGACGCTGTTGAAAGAGTGACATGAAGCTTTTGAGAATATTTGTTCTGCACTGAAATACACACACATATACCTATTTTTGACTTTGTACCCCAGCTGCAGGCAAGACCAAATCTTAACATCCTTGAGCATCACAATGGATGGAAAGTCTATTGTTTGGTTGCTATAAAAGTGAAGAAGTGCATCCCCGTTTCTAAGCTCCAAAGTACAGTAATGCTGATGCTCCCCGTTAGCAGCCTGTTCTGCTCAGCGAGGTACTTGCTGTGTCAACATCCAGTTGACTTCAGCAGGAACAAAGTATTTGTTTAAGTGCTTTTATTGACTAGGGAGGGACTTAAGTATGTGTTTAAATGCTTTCTAGAACTAAGGCATAAATGATTCTCATAGCCTGGCAAAATAATGGGGTTGGTCTTCAGTCAAGCATAAACTCTACGCTGTGCTACAGGGGTAGCTGAGTGAAATTCTATAGTATGTGTCAGACCAGATTTTCATAATGATTCTAAAATATCTGTATCTCTCCGTGGACTGCAATGAGATTTAGATCTCAGTCTTTAAAAAGAAAAAAAGGAAAAAAGGGGAAAGAAAAGTGAAGTTATTATCCTCTGTGGTCAAGGCATCTGAATAAACTCTTTCTTACTCATTAATGGCTGCAAAATGGAACTTATGCAAGTTTATGCAGCTAATTTGTCAAGCATTCAACAAAATATGCAAAAGAATGCTGCCAGCCTGCTTGTGTGGAACTACTCTGGCATTTAAGAAGAAAGAAACATCCCTAGACAGCACCTGCTGGTATTTTCCACAAGAAAAAGATATTTTTCTGTGCCACTTATGTATCAGCAAATCAAATTCTTTTTTCTCCCAACTTAATCCCAGTGAAGTGTATTTTTTTTTCTAAAATAGACGCATGCCACCAAAACATTTTTGGTGTGTGTTAACAACATGTTGGCCCTATGGGCTGCATTTCTTCTGGGGAAGACAGACGACCTTCTTTCACTTTGAGTTTCCAACCGAGATCGCCAGCAAAAGAAAATTAAAAAGCAGGCTTTTCGTTTTTGTCTTTCGGCAACCCTGATGTGGTTGCCGAGGCATTGCTTAGGAACACAAACATTACAGCACATATGGAAGTCTACCGTCGAGTGGAACCGAGTCCTAAAGCAACATGTTAAGTCGGAAAAATTTATGTTCATGCTAAAGCGGCAGTGTGGTAATCGGTTTCAATGGAAGTCAAAGGAATGCATCAGGGATGAAAATGGCTCGCGCCCTTGGATGCAAGTGCAGGAATTCAGACCCGTGCTCTGGGATGACTGTGTGAAGAGGAAGTTGCTTTTGTTAGTCAGGGCAAATCAGGCTTGTGGCAACTGTACTCCTTTCATTGCACATGCATTGGTCTGCATAGAGGCAGCTTTATTTTGGACAATGGTTTAGTATTAAAGACCTTTAAGTCCATCAAGTCGCATATGCCCGTTTATATACGCTCAAAATACTGATTTTCTCCCTTTATTTGGATGTAAATGAGGTACTTTCAGGCTTGCCGAGGGCAATGGAGGCACAAGTCCAAATTCTTGTTTTGCCAAGCCAAGCCATTCAACTCTTTCCAGGGGCCTTATCAGGGTTGCTTCTTTAGGTACCTTTGTACTACGGAAAAGGGAAATAGGAATATTCAGGAATGGATTCATTGTGACTCTTTTAGGATGGTCTCAATAATCTCATGTTGTGCCTTCTTCAATTGATTCAAAAGAGAGCTTGGAAAGGTTGCTTAGACAAGATGTGACACCTTAAAGCAAATAAATCACAGTAAATGCTTCCTCTCTGGAACCAATGGTTTGCGCTCCTGTCCACAAAAAGCTCTTGGCGTCTTGATTGCATGTCTGGTTCAATATCTAAATATCTTCAAAAAGCCCAAATCCTCCTCTTTTCTCATAATTATGTGCCTCAGTTTCTTGTTTGTGAACTTGAACCTCCTTACCTAATGAGAACAGTGTAATGCTAAATAATGATGGCTGTGAATTTCTCAGATATTGGGAAGAGTCATGCTTAAAAAATATTTCAGAGACAGAACTTCTAATACTATCAGGAATAAAAAAAAGGAGGACAGTGTTTATTGCTTCTGGAGTTGTGTACTTGTAGTCTCAGCATTTTCTAAACGGGCTAAAGCATTTTTGCAGATATAATTGCCTTGAAAATTAGTGTTTGCCTTTCTCCATTCCCGGGGAGGCTGCCTGCCTAGACACTGCTGCATTTTGGAGTCTAGAGGTGGATCAAGCATGATGCTAGTGGTCAAATATGGTTTTGAGGATGAAAAGTGTCGGGAAAAGGCACCTGCCCTACCCTTCAACTGGTCCCATCCATGAAGCACCATCATCACTGCTGCAATACTGTGGGCCAGATAAAGTGCTGAGCTCCAGCAGCTCCTTTTCCCCACGGATATTGTACCCCTGGCCTCAGCAGAGCTAAAAACTTGTGTTTTCTGGGTTAGACATGCAGGTAGCCCAGGGCTGGGCTAAGCCCAACTCAGAGGAGCTGCTCGGGCAAAGCCACCAAGTGTCTTGAGGGAGAGGAGGAGAGTTTGAGGACCTAGCACACAAATCCTTTGTATCCCAGTTTGATCATCTTGCCTGCTGAGGGAATAGCTTGCTTTTTAAGTTGCTTATTGTTTCAGGCCTACAGCTAATCCTCTAAGAAAGTAATTTCTGTTGCTCGTGGCTAATTCCCCATCATGCGTTGAGAGTTATATCAGAGCAGAATTGCTGCTTAGTCACTGGCTGCTTTTCAGCCAAAGAAACATCATGGGTTCTGGATTATTGTGATTTTTTATTTTTTTTTCCTCTCTCTCTCTTTATTTTTTAATTTTTTTTAATTTTTAATCCAGATTAATATTTAAATGTCACTTTCAATGTTCAATTCCTTGGTTTTGCCCAGTTGGAAAAGCCACCTATTTATTTGAAAAATATTTTTGGAAGCCTGAAGATAACCATGTCGCTCCCATGGTTAAAATGTTTTATATAAAACTTGTTATTACCATAGATCAATGGGATATGTACAGAATATGTTACAATGGGGCCTGTGTTAAGGATTTGTCAAGATTTCCATTATAAACCACTATTTTCAAGGGTTTATAACTCAGTCATAAAAATTCATTCCAAGCTAAAACTTGGCAAACAAAATGTCAACCCAGGAGAGATTTTCTTTTACCAGATTTACTTTAATGCTTTAAACTGATTTGTCTATTTTAAAGTTATACGAGTGCCCTGTTTTATAGACTTTCTGCGTATACAGGGTGTGTGTGTGCTAATATAACACACATACCAAGGAAAAAACAATGTTAAAAGCACATTAGCACAGCAAATCAGGGCTCCAAAAAACCCACAAGGTTAAAAATGAGGTTGGATTTGTGCTTTGTGGTATCTTAAGCATTAGGATGCCAATTTTGAGCTAAATCTTCAACTGGTGGATTCAGCTGGTCGGGACTGATTTACACCAGCTGAGCTGCTGTCCTGTCATGATGCCACCCAATGTGTGACATCTCTAGGCATCTGAAAAAGCTGCTGTTGAAAATCGGTGGAAATCATGACACTGAAGTGAGGGGTGGCTAGAGAGGATTAAGGACCTTCTCAGGGCAGCTGTTGTGACAGGGGAGCAGATGTTCAGCTGATCTCCCATCCAGTGATTCTGGATCCTGGCTGCTCTTGATGGTCGCAGGGAAGAGGTGGGTGTGACCATGAGGTGCCAAAATCAGAGGATTAAAGCAAAGCTCTGTGTCTCTGCTCTGTGGTTAAGGAGCCAGAATCTGGCATCACCATGTAGTAGGTGGCCTGAGCTGTTCATCACTCTTAAACACAAATGTTGTTATCAACACCTACATTTGTCCTAGGTGCCATGTCACCTGGTCCAGATATTCCTTTCCCCGTGCTCTGTCTTTGGCTGGGATAGATGAAATGTGGCTTATTCTGCTCACAGCCCAAAGCCCTGCCTTGCAGGAGGGCCTGGTGCAGAGGAGGACTTGCAGCTGATGCAGATGTTGGAGAGGAGTTCTAAGGCCCAAGGGAGCTAATTTCTGTCCTTAGGCCACAGCAGGGGTCTCAGCTAACCCTGCTCCCAGCTTCTGGACCTCAGCTACCTGCCCAAAACCTTGAGGTGGATCCAAGCCTTAGTTCTTTGCAGGACTGAGCTTTATACACACAGGGTCAGACCAGCTATTCCCTTTCTGGAAGGAGACATGCAAGTCTTGAGTTTGACATCCTTCCCTGGTGCACTGGCTCCCTTTCTCCTGAAATCTTGGGCTGTGAACTCTTTTTTGCTGATAAGGCTGGGATGTTTGTCATCTCCAAGTATCACCAGGCCATGTTACACTCTGCTGCAGCAACCCCGTCTTGGGATCTTTTGTGGATCTTGGTGTTGAGTCCCTCTTGCTCATGGGTCTTGTTAATTGAGGGCAGAAGTAGGTTCCCCTCTCTGCCATAAATCCAACACACACACACACACACACACACACACACACACACACGTAAGATATTTAGGAAAGCTCTACTCTGCGTATCTTAAATGTAGGGGTGGGGAGGGAGTAAAGAAAAGCAATAAAGAACCTACATTATACCACATGTGTGAGCAAAGGGCTGTGGTTAACTCCCTTCAGATAGGTTTCAACCAGGGCCTCTTTGTAACAGCCCCCAGAAGGCTACTGAAAAGTCGGCATCCATAGTTTTAAATAGGTTAGTTTAAAAAAGAAATTGTATTAGAGACTTTTCCTCCCCCCACCTCTGCAAACCAAATACACAAGTGGCACAAATAGGGGAAAATGCAGCTGGTTGTGGCTCACATGGGGTAGCCAGCTTCTCCTGGCATGCTGGGGACATTGACTGGGGACAGGAGGGAGCAGCACCATGAGTGCCTCTACCTGGTAGTCCTTTCTGTGCTGGGGGAAATGGACGGTAATTTTGTGGTCACTGTTCTGGAGAGGGATGGTTTTGAATACATTGGTGATCATTTCTTGATGCATGTGGGATAAAGAAAGCCTTGACCTAAACAAGGAAGTGGGGAATGCTACAACCCCTGTATCCTTTTTTCTCCCTGCCCTGCCTCACCTTCCCTTCACTTAGGAGTGGTGACAAGCCATTGCTTTTTCTACTGCTTATATTGCTGCTGATTCTGGGGTCCTCTGCCTGTTCTGACGTGCCTGTGCTGCCTGCAGCCCCACTTAGCCCCACAGTGTGCCCACAGCTAGCTCTGACACAGTGACACACAGTGCTGTGATGGCTGAGCACACAGGAGATTAAGGGACATTAATAAGAATCAGATTGAGAATAAAGTGAGCTGATGAGTGGGCTTTGATTTTCCAGAGTGCTTTTTGGATGAAAAATGGAAAAACGCTTCTCTGTCTCTTTTTTTTCCCCTAAATGTTGTTTGGCACGAAGGATGACATTATTTGCATTGGCACCTTTTCCAGATCAGCTCCCAAAACGCTCCCAATCTAGGATTGCTGATTTTTCACTTGTCAAGAAAACAAAACAAACCAGAGTAGAAATGATGGTTTGGCTTTTACTTTGTGTGTTGTGAAAAACAAATAAACAAAACAAATATTTTCCCAAGTTTTTAATGGAAAATCCAATTCCCATGCTTACCAGAGTTGCTAATTAAGTGAGCCAGAAGGAAGATACTACACCCAGGGACATGCAGCATTTCCTCATAGCTGGTCAAACTGTTTATGAGTATAAGAAATGCACCTCAAATATATCTCTGCATCATTTTATTCATCACTGATGCTAAAAATTAAAGTATTGGGTCAGTGGAAGCAAGATCTCACTTTACAACTGAACTCTAAGTCAGAAATAAAACAGCTTCTCAGAGAACAATATAGCTGCAGTGGAGGGAGCCGGGTCACCTTTTGGTGAATTTAAATGAGTTCTTAATGAAAAGGGGAATAAATTTTTCACACATTCCTCTGCATTAAAGAGGGGTCAGAGTCTAGCATCAAGGTGAGCCTAAACTCAGGAAAGACACAAAGTGAATTCCTGAGCTGCCGACAGAAAATGTCTCTCCAGTCTGCCAGGAGCCAAAATGCTACTGCTGGAAAAACAGCAGGCAGGGTGGAAATCTGGGTCCAATGAAGGAGCAGCCAGGGAAGCTGTGGAGTGGGGTCGCAGAGCGGGGAAGATAAACAGCATCCCCCCACCATAGAGGTCAAGCTTATTACAGAGATGAGGCTGGTGGTGGGTGTGAATAGGTTCAGCCAGATGGCAGGAGACCAGCAATTCTGTCCCCCATTAACGAAACTTTGCAGCATCCAGTCCTTATTGTAAAGATGTGATGCATTTGAACACTGGCTGTCAGGATTTATTAAAAATGTGTAACCTCAGGCAAAGTTACCAAGTTCTCCATGTCTCAGTTTTGCTCTCTGTAAAATGGGCTGTTTCTCCAAGGGAATTACTGCAAGGATTAGCAATGGAGGTGGACAGGGCAACTTTTTTCTTTCTTGAGAGGTAATTTAAATTTATCTGTCCGATGAAAACCTTAAATGCCAATGCAATGGACTTTTTTTTTTTTTTTTAATATATGGGTTGTCTCAAAAGCAGTAATCCTGAACTGTTGCTTGTATTGTGTTTTCCTGTTCTGTGGTGTTCCTCAAAGATGCTGCCATACTTGAGAATGATCTTGCAAAAATGATTTCACTCATGTGGCTGCTACTTTGCTCAAGTGGGAAGGCTGTGGGAGGACCACAGACCACCCCACATACAGGGCTCTGTGGGGGTGTCCTGGGATTTCTGACAGTACTGCAGTCACACCTGCAGTGCCCAGATTCTCTGCTGTGGGAGTGGTGCCTTTGCTGTGTGCTCCTGGTGTCTCTCTGCTTCTCTCCAGGAGTGAAGGAATGACTTGCAGCTCCATGAGTAGCCAGGAGCTGAAGCACTGCTGTCAGGAGCCCCATGCAGACCTGGACTGGATTGTGGAATGATGGTGTCCCTTCTCATTTGGACCTGTGGTAGCTGTGACCATATTGCATGGGCGCAGGGGGTGGCAGAGCTGTGGGCACAGTGGGATGGGCTGCCAGCCCTCCTGGGCCTTCAGTAGGGAGTGATGGTGGGTTCAGAGCAGGGAGACGTCTCTGGGAATAGGGTCTGGCTTTGCTTTGCATCTTGTTCCTAAATTAGACACGTAATTACTCGAGTCTTTCCAGCATTAATAAGGGACAGGCATCTCCAGAGGGCAATTCAGACCTGAGCTGTGGGATGCCTTCCTCGACAGGGGAAGGGGCCCAGTTAGGTTCCTAATTTAAGCTTCTGGGTTGAGAACTTCACATTTGGTGCAAAGACTACCAGTCTATGGGGATATGTCTTTGGGGTAAACATAAGAAAACATGTTAAATCCTGCAAATATCCCCTATTGCTAATAGTGCCCAGGAGAGTTATCTCCTCTGGGAATGGCAACCATCCTCCTTCCCTGCATCTTCTGGGGAAAAATCAGGAGTCCATTGGAGGTGGATAATACTGAGTTGCCTTCCCTGTCTTAGTACCTGGTTCTTTTTCTATTATAACCTTATTTAAAAGGAGGGGCAGAGAGTAGTGGGGAGACAAGGAAAATATTTGTGTAAGAAAATTCCACTTTAAAAGACAGCTTAAAACTGGGATTAATAAGTCTGCTTTTATGGAAGCATTTCTACATGTTGTAAAACATTTTTAAAAACATTGTAAAAACTACAGAGTTTCACATTAAATATGGCTGATTTTCTTTATGGAGCTGACCTGCTTCCCAGAGGTGATGTATACACACCATATGACACAGGGGTTGCTAGGGTAGGCAGTGTTTTTACATTGATTACTGTAGTAAATAATAATGTAAAACTGTGTATAAATAGAGAGTTCAATCTAGAGCTACCCCTGGGGTCTGCAGTTCTTTACACATGGCCCATTTTTCATCACTTCTGTGATTTTTTTTTTTTTTAAGGAAGAAGGAAAAAGGGGAGAGAGTGTGCTGGGTTATTTTTTTCTATTTTTTTTTCTTGTCTCAGAAGAATATTTCCTCTTGGGTTAGCTGTTGAGCAAATGCCAAAAATACTGGTCAATGCCATGGGGAACTTGTTCCCTCAGCAATCCAGGAGTTCCAAAGAAAAACAACAAGGAGCTGAGGTGGCCAAAGAGGAGTGGGCAGATGAAGTGCATGCTGTAGTTTGGAGACTGAGGAAGACATGAGAATATTATCCAGATATCCCACAGGAGCGGCAGCCAAGTGAATAACTTCTGCTCCCTGCCTGGGTAAAAAATGGAGTGGTGGGTTTAGATTGCAAGAAGGTGGCTTCATATATCTTGGAAAACCTTGATAACTGCATGGATGGAGAAATGCTGGGAGCAGGTCTATGGGTGTCTGTCTGGCTGCTCAGGGATGACCCCCACAACTGGGATGTACCCATTGCCATGAGCAGCTCTAGGCAGACAGATTTCAGCTCTCCTTTGATGGAGACACAATTAATCACCCCTTAAACACATGCTTTGATGACATTGCCCCTTAGACAGGCCTTGTCCCAGCTGGAGGAGAGTGGAGGGGAAACGAGGACCTTCCTGGCTGGTCTAATAGCCCTGGTGTCCCTGGTGAAATCATTGGCTGCCACTTAACGCAATTTGTTTCATTTTGCAATTATTCTTCAGGGGGATTTTATAAGCTCCTGTAATAAGTCACTTCTGCTGGGATCCGGAGAGGAAGTGACCTGCATTAGAGGCAGAGGCATTAGCCCAGCCTCCCCTCCACACTGCCTTGGGATCTCAGCACAGTGCTTTCCATAGTCCTGTGTGCGTGCGTGTGAAATTCTGTGTAGGTGTTTGTATGTGTGGATACATGTATAGTTCTGTACGTGACTTTTTATGGGGAGATATGTGTGCGTGCTACATATGGAAGCAGGGGTCTTCAGATTTTAGGGGCTGAGAGGCACAAAAACCAGCTGAGCTCTCTGATGTTTCTGCTGCAGAGAGATGTGCCAGTAGAAAACAGTTACCTGCTGGTTTTCCTTGGCCAGGATTGGAGGTGGTTAAACACAGGTGCTCATGCTCCCAAATCCATGGTCATGGCTGAGCTCCTGCTCTCCAGTCTGTTTTCCCTTCAAGGTGTGCTGTGAGCTGGCTTTCCCAGGAGAGGCTTTCATGTTATGGTGGTGGAGCTGGGCAATGCTTTAGTCAGCTGTTCTCCTTGGCTTTCCCGTATGGACAGAAACGTCAGGCTTGGGCAGCTGCCCACGGATGTAAGGCAGGCACAGGCCACAAACAACGCGCCAATTCCACACGAGCAAAAGCCCCACACGTGCACACTCACCATAAATGTGTCAGCCTGTCCCATGCACACACAGTGGGTGCCCATACAACCACACACGCAGAGATGCACACACGCTCCTCTTCCAGATTCCAGCAGGGCTGTGAGTTTTAACTACCTAAATTAAAAACAGATTCTATCCTCCAGTGGGGAGCTGCCAGGAACTCGTCTTTTCCCCCTCCCTGACTTTTCTCTCCCAAATGCATTGGGGGAAAAAAATACATGCAGTTCTCCAAAGGGGCAGATGGCTTCTCAGTGTGCAGAGAGGTTGAGGGTGGGGGCAGTGGGACACATGGAGGAGGAAAAGGGAATGCACAGAGTTACTTTCTAGTGGTACAAGAATAAACAGCTTAAGTTAATAAAGTTGAGGCCGAGGAGAACTATTTGGAGAGTGTGGAGGAAGTCAGGGATTAGTGAAAAAATAGGAGTGCAACAGCAGGAAATAGTGTGGCAGCCCAGTGGACCTGAAGGAAGAGTGGAGGATGGAGGGATGGAGAGACTTGGCCAACACAGTGGGGACGAGAGTGGGAAACTGAAGGACTGGCAGCTCTAAGTCACAGCCCTGCTGAAGCCCATCACCTTGTGCTCATCAAAATCTGCCTCAGGAGCCAAAGCCTCTACCGAAAATGATACAACACATTTTTGGGAGTAGGTTTACCAACGGAGATGCCTTCTTTGCTGTGAGGCACGTGTAGCAGAAATTAAAAGGAAAAAAAATACTAAGAGGAGAAAGGGGAGCTCTGTGGTGAGAGAACAATGCCAGCCCTATGGGAGGACACCAAGGCTCCCAGCCCTGCAGTCCCTGCCTGTCCCAGGTCCCCTCTGCTGACAGTGCTGCTGTCCCAGCACGGGCAGCCCCTTTGAGTGACAGCCCCGGGCGCTGGGCGTGTTGCTGACTCGATGACTTTTTGCAACTGCCGGAGAAGCTTAGCAGATAAGCACACAACAGTTTTTATTATTCCAAGAGGCAGAAGACTTGCCTTAGTGAGCGGTAACAAATACGGACATTCACGACCAGGATTAGAACAAACTGCACTGGTGGGCAAGGGCCAAAGGCAGCACGGAGCTGCAGTGTAACCCAAAACCTCCACAGCTGTTTTCATTTTCCTCCCTTCAACACAGTCCCTGTGTGGTACTTCAGGGAGAATTATGAAAGTGGCGTGTAATTCAGAGAAGTAATGTCTTTTTTTTTTCCCCTCTCCCTTCTCTCTCGCTCTCTTTTTCTTGGAGTAATGAAAATTGCTGTGGTAGATCGTTTTGGATTCAAGGGAAATATCAGACTCTATTTTCTGCAGCATCTCACTCATCCCTAAGCAGTCAAAACCACAAATTTAATGAAAAAGAATTAAAAAGAAAAAGGTGAACATCTTGGATGTGCTGGACATTGTGCAAATGAATGCAAGTGACTTCAGGGACCTTGGTGGCCTGAGAGAGACTTGCTGCTTTCATTCCAGTACAAAGCCTGATCTGTACAAATCCCCACTCCAGAGAAGGGGATTCTTATTGCCGTGAAGCCCCGCTGGCTCCCGCAGGCATTTTGATGGGAATTGTTTAAAAAGCGGTGAGGCCACATCCTCTGCTGTATCCTGGTGATTCACACCAGCCTGGAGGATGCTCTACCTCTAACAAAAAAGATGATTTTCTTTCTGGAGGACAAATCCTCACCTGATCTAATGCTCTTTGCTCTACTGGGCTTAGGCCAGAAGACAATTTAGCCTTCTTGTTTTTAAACAGAATGACCACATCGTGGTTCCTCTGTCCTGTTGCTGGCACAGTGTTCCAAGAGGTTTTGCATTTTCTCATTAAAATCTCTAATTCTCGTGCATAGAAAAAATCTGAAAAAATGTCATCCTTTTGGTCACCTAAAATATTTTGTTTAAAACATTTTGAGGCCTTTTCTTTCAATTTTGCAACTTAAAAAGAAAATTTAAACAGATGTATCAGAAAAAATGCATATCTTAATTGTCTAAATATTTCAATCCAGCTTTATCAAAGACCTTACATTTAAAAAACAAAAAGAATTTTTTTCACCTTCCCTTGATGTTATTCTTTTAAAAAAACCCAACAAACCAAGCTAATATAGCAGCATTAAAAAAACTCCAATAAAACAACCCCCTCAAAGCCCTCAGTTGCACTCCAGGAAATACTTCACCTCTAGTGAATATTAGGAAGAAGTGCTGAAAAGTTATATTTCTCGCCTGAAATTGTTGGGATTGTTCAAAAACCTTAGATAGCTGTTGCATCTTGTTATCAAATTCTGTTGGTCTTTCTTTTAATGGGTTTCACATGATTTTTATTCAACAAGAAAATAACTCAGAGAGCGACTGGAAACACTTAACGTGTGTACCCTGACACATCTGCACATACCATAATAGACACATGAATTTAATGCTCAGTTGATTCAATGCAGGGAGTGGAATTTAGTGTCAAGTCAATTGAAATATCCTGTTCCCACCCCCCCCAACCCCCCCCATTTTTTTTCTTCCCCCCCCCGAAGTATTTATCAGGGTTGCTGCATGGGAGGTATGTGGTGTGGAAGTTGTGGGAGCGCTCTGCTCGCGATGTGTTTGTGCAGCACAGCAGTGAACGTCCCTGCTCTGCTGCAGTCACCACAACCACACCAATGCAGAGCTCTGCTGTGCCATGCAGGACAGGGGCAGGGATGGCAAAAGGCTGCCCACATGCTGCAGTCCCCACACCACCCTGGCTGGGCAGCGAAGCAGTGAATTTGGCTGCGTGAGCACGGCAGACACAAACCCTGTTCTCGCTGCCCTGTGCGAGTCTGGAAGGCTACTGGAGCTAAACAAGCGTTATAAAACAAACTGTTATGAGCAGCAGATAAATACAGCATTGAAAAAGATTGATGGTTAGGCAGCTGGGGTGTAGAAATATATTGCTTTCCATCTTGACACGAGTTTTGGTTTTCCTAGAAGCTTATCCATAGGTCTGTTGCGTCCTGTCTGGGATTTCATAGCGGCAATCCAAAGACTTCAGGGTGGGGGCTGTGTGTGCCATGCTGTCGATGGAGTGTGTGGCACTGTCATGGCACTGACCAGTGTGGGGAATATGCAGAATACACAAATCCTTTGTTTGCCCAAGATAATGCCAGAAATGCTTCAAAAGCAACATCATCCCTGCAGTGATTTTAGAATCAGTTTTGGTTTCAGTTTGGAAGATCGGCAGTGCTGGATTCCTGAGCTGCTGCAACGTCCCCTTTAAGTCAATGGGTTTTCTTCCACTGATGTGCATGAATTTTGGGGACAGAAATTTATTATTAACATCTGCACCTTGTGCATCAGAAAAAGCATGGGGCAAATCTTAACTATATCTAAAGACAAATGTATTTGGATACACACATAAATTTTTAACCAAGGGGATAAACAATTGTCCTGTTTTCTATTGTTTTAGTATTTCTTCTGGTATAGACAACCTTTGCAGAACAAAGCTATCTTTGTAAAACTAAGTCCTTCAGCATGTGAATACTTACACATGTCCTTCACTGTTTAACTGGAGGCAGAAGGGGCTTAAATCTTGGAGATAAAGCTTGTGTGTGAGTCTTTGTAGAACTGGAAGTGGTCCTGCACTGTGCCAGTGCAGTGATCCCAGCACACCCTACCCTGTCTGGTTCACGTTTGGGGCCAGTCCTGATGTATAATTCATACACAACATTTTATTAACTGCCAAATTTCCCCCTGAACCCGCCCCCGCAAATTCTCCAGACTGTAAGGAAGGAATTTGTTGTGTGGTGGCCTCTTCCCCCTCTCCTTGCCCATTTTTTTATGACTGAGGAAACCCTTTTATTGTATGCGAAATAAAAGCTTGATGTGGTCTGCCATTTTTTAATTTACCGTGGTATTAAATACAAAATGTATCCGCTTACAGAAGGTGGTTCATGGCTTGTGGTCTGGGGTTGATCCAGTGCTTGTTGTGACTGGTTGTAGGGGGACAGGGAGAAGGTAGAATCTTCTCCAAGGTCTGAGCACAGATCAGTGGGGTGAAGGCATGAGAGCCTCATCTCTTCGTGCAGAGTTTATCACCCCTGCAATTTTTCTTCTGTTGTGCAATGGCTGCCTTGCAGTGATGCAGAATTAATGTCATTCCCCTGGGCTGAGGGTGACAAAGTGACCCTGAGTATCAGCATAGTGAAACCAGCAGGTTAAATTCTGATTTTCCAGTGTAAACTAAAGTGCAGAAACCTAGATCAGCTGCAGAGGTGGGTGGTAAGAAGATGCTGTGGGTGACTGCACAGAGACAGCACAACCAGCCTCTGGTAAATAATGAATCTGGGGCTCCTTGGAGGAAGGGTATGAGCAGCTGGGGTGCTCGTGTGGGGGTTGGGAAGGCACAGGATCATTTTGAGGCAGTTCTGTTGTGCTTCCTCCTCTTGGTTTCACATTTGCTGAGTGTTGTGGGCTTGTGGTACAGTGCTAACAAAAATCGGATGAAGAGGTCTGGACAGCCTGGGTGCTGATGGCTCTGTCTCCAGAAAGTGCTATAAATAATGTTTGGGGCTTTGAATACAAAGATCTGTGGCTCCAGAAGGCAGAATAAAAGACATGAAAGCCTCTGAAATACAAAATATTAGGGTTTTTGCTTTTGAACGATCTTCCTTTATACTGCTCCATTGTCATGAAGCTCCTTTCTGACCATGGTGGGACAATGTTAGAGATGGCAAAACTGCCTTTTCTGGGAAAGGAAAGTTTTAATGAAGACAGATTGGGGCTCTTTCTGCTACTGTTATTACTGGATTCCAGTTTTCTCTTTTGGAAGGAGAAAGCAAAACCTAGTCCCAAAGAAAAGCACATATGAAAAGGAAAGAGAAAAAAGAAGAGCAATGCCAGAAAACAGCTTCTGAAGCTGAGTCATGGCAAGATCTCCATGTGGGAGAGAGGGCAACTCCCTGCCTTGGCAGTGCCAGGCGAGCTCCACCATGGACAAGCTGCTCAAGGCACTGCTTTTTATTGCCTTTTTGGTTGCAGGCTCACAGAAACACAGCTACGTAAATAAATAGAAATAGTAATGTAATCTTGGCTGACTGTATCAGATATATGTATATATATTATATGTATATATCTTTTAATATATAGGAGCCTAGAGAGAAAAGAATTAAATTATAGAAGGAATAGAAGACATGGGAGAGAAAAAGAAGATCAGGAATGGGAGTCAGGGCAGCACATGGCATGTGCCCAGAGATGATGGAGAAAGAAATATCATCTGATCCTTTCCAGGGTGGGTATGGTCAGGTCTCAGGATGTGGGTGCTGCAGCAGTGAGATCTCAGGAGAAGACTTCAGGAAGATGTAGCACTTACTCAGCACAGACTGGGGGGTTCAAATCTCTCTGGAGTGATGGGTTTTGCAAGGGGAAGAATGAACAAATCAGAATCTTTACATTTTTCATCATATAATCCTGATTACATTTCTTTTTATCCAGCTCTGAAAATGGTTATTTATTATAGGATCAGGGACTCACACTCTGAAGTTTACATTGACATAATTACTCTGTGTAACTAGTCCACAGCCATGATTTTCATTTTCATTCTTATGTATGGACAATCTTTAAAATAGATATTCTGGCAAGGTTATTAATAAGTATCAAAATGAAGAACTCAAGTGTCTTGTCTGGTGGATATAATATGTTTAGCACTAAACCATTGCTTTTGTTAGTTAAAAATGTGATTCAGGCAGCACAGGCAGTCTCTACTCTCTGCCCATTGAAAGTGCTCCAAAACTTTCACCAAGACATTCAGATAAATAGTGAGTGCTGAGACCATCTTCTCTTTGGTGACACTCTTTGAAGCAACAATCAAGTAAAGAAGATCAAGAGTTGATGGGAAATAATTAGAAGCTGTTACTTGGGCCCATGGATGCTCTGCTGTTCATGTCATTTCACTTTGGGAGGTTAGACTCACCAAAATAATTGCAAGCCAATCTCAGGGGCAATTATTGTTGTAACAAAGATTCAGGCCTGTAATTTTCTTCATGAAGGGGAAGCTAAAAACACCATTTTGACTTTTTGCTGGTAACAGCATTTAATGGCACACAGGCAGTTTTTGAGGCAGTTTCTCACTCCCTCCCCAGTCTTTCCCCACTCAGTTTCACACACCATGAGGTCTCCAGGACTTATCCTCAGTGGGTTTACGTCCATGGCAGGAGCCAACACAAATCTATTATTGTTCTGGTCATGGGCATAAGTGTGGCCCTTGCTGACCTGGGGTGAGATGGTCCAAATGCTCACCTAGATGAAGGTTTAAACGTCTATCATCCATGTTCTCTGTGAATTCTGCTGGAGTTTAGCTCACCCATGGCTTGGGCTTCTTCATGTGGGAGGAGGTGCTGGTGCTGCCAGTGCCCACCAGCTCATGGACCAACTCACCCCAGGCTGTGAAATGGGATCACAGGTCCCTCTGCTCAGCAGTGGCTGCTGGAGGCTGGGCTGACAGAGGGTTTGAGACAGAGCTTGTGTCCCCTCCTTGAGCCCCTAGCCATCATATAATGAGTGTCTTCTTTGGGAATGGGGGTGGCTTGTCCCCTGGAGGTGACGTGGGTGAGCTCAGGTCATGGAAACAACCGCTCCATCCATGTAACTATTGTTGGATCCTGTTACCCACATCACAGGGAAAGCTTTCAAAGCTGAGCATACCCAGTGCATGTGCAGGAGCTGTTTCTAAAACATAACTAGTGTGGCCATTAACTGAGGCTTTTCCTTTTTTGTTGTTGTTGTTGCTTAAAGACAGTTCATATTATGTACTCAATGTTTTTCAAATTAAACCATTATTTATCCAGAGGTAGCCAAAAATGTAGCCAAAAAACCACCTCTGATTATTTTTTGACCTCTCTAAGGCTAATAATCTGCTAAAACGTCTTTAAACCATCTTAAAGAAAACAGAAACACCACTGCTGACAACTCACATACCTACTTTTTAATGCAGTGTTATTTTAAATGGCTGAGTTTATAAACCTCTAAAGACTGAGGTTTGTAATAGAAATGCTGACAGATCCTTAACACTCCATCCCATAATAACAATATTTTGAGAAAGAATGGGAATGTGGACACCACTGTCCTTGTTATGGAGCTGGGAATTTATTCCCCTTTTATTGATTTAACTCATGTAGCCAGAAAACTGTTTTTCCTGTGGATTTGGGATGAGGACAGAATCGAGATGGCAGCACCCAGATATTGTTATGGGGTGGCTGAGAAGCTCAGCTCTGCCTCCACCATGGACTGAGCCCACCAGAATTTTTCCTTCTGCATTCCTATTGCAAAAAAAACCCTCACAGAAATGTCTCAGTGACAGGGAGGTGGTTTGAGAGGCTCTGCACAAAAGGGACCACATTCCCAGGTGGTGCACATCAACCTTCATAGACCTCTGCCTGTAGCCTGGCACAGGGAGTTTAGGGAAAGGTATCAGTTAGACAAGACTGCAGCATTTCTCAGGAATGGGTGCTTTGCAGAGTCACTGCCCACATAAGAAGCTCCTTATATGCATCCAGGTGGATATCTTTATCCTGCCCTCTGGCCTGTAAAACTTCCTGAAGGGGAAGAAAAGCTAAATGAGATTTATGTCCTCAGAAAGCAACGTGATAATTTGTGCTGTGCAGTGGAGAGGGGATGCTACCATATCATCATTAAATTAAGATGCACAGGCCAGATGTGAAACCTTGATAAGGATTGATATAATCTTTATAGGGCAACATGGCTCAGCCTGTGATTGACTCTATGGACAGAGCAAGGAGAGCTGCAGGCAGTACAAAATGCCCTCGTGTCCTCAGGTCATTATCAGGTTCTGATCCTGGGCTTATTTGGTCTCTGCACCCTGTGATCTCACCCTTGCTCACCCAGGTCTCCCATAAAGAGCATCCATGTGCTGTGGAAAGGAACACAGATGGTGTGGTTTGGTCCATCCCAGCACTGCCAGGCTCTGTTTCTGAGGGCGTTCCTTGGAAAAGAGGCTTTTTGACCATTATTTTTCTTTCATTTTATTTTTACATCTGGCCATCTGGTTCTCTCTTTTTCCTCTGCTGAGCATCTCTGCAGATTTTCCTCTGCTGAACATCTCTGATATATATACACTGAATTTTTGTTGGCTTTATTGTTGGACTTTCAGTGTCATAAGAAATAAAGACAGTGGCTCAGGGAATGCAGGGTGGTATCTACACTTGTCCAGGCTCCCTGGATATTTCCACTGAGGTCTGGGCTTTGATGAACAGTGTGTGGCACAAATCAGGACAGACCAAGTGGAACTGGGGGTTTTCATGCCTTTGAAGATCACAGCCTCAGTTTTCTCCCTGTTTTCCCATAAAAAGTGAAGCAGCCCTGAAAGTTGCAAACAAGCCCTTGGGTTTGTTTGTTTCAGGTTTACAAGGAAGAGAGTGGCAAAACATAATGAATTAACCGCCCTCCCCCCCAAAAAAAAAATTAAAAAGAGGGAGAAAGAGACACAGGAAGAGTTAATTCAAAATAAACTTGAAATTCCTACCTGCCAGGAAAGCACAGCATCCTCAGACTTTTTAATGGAACTCACAACATTAAGCCAAACCAGGAGTTTGGCAAGTTTTTCCTTCACCATAAGCCTTTAAAGCACCAAGGAGCAGGGGACTGCTTTTAGCTTGTTTTCTTGTAAACAGTGTAAGCATCTCTGTTGCTGGTGTGGGATGCCAAACTATAATATTAAAGGTCTTGTTTATAATTTTGCAAAGATTTCAGCAGCAGGGTTGTATTTTTTGCCTGTCTTTGGCTTGGCTTGCCACAGTCAAACAGCTGGGATCACTGTATGTGTGTGTGGTCAAATTTACTGTGAACCGATTAGGATATTAAACAAAATGAAATAAACATGTAAATCTCAAAAACCATCTTGGAGTTGAGGTTTACTTCTATGGAAAGAATACAGATGGAAAAAGTAACATAAAATTAAAGACATTCCTAATGGTAGGCTTTTTTTTTTTTTTCTGTTGCCACTATATTTTTTTCAAGGAAAATAAATAGAAGGAAAATAATTTCAATGAAAATAAATAGAAATTACACTTTTTATAGAAAAAGTCTTGCATCTCTAAGGAAAATGTTCTGGAGTAGAAAAGCTTGTTTTAAATAATTATAATGCTGTATGTATTTGTGTACTCTTCCATGTGACTGAATATATTTAGGCAGGAAAAGAAAGAGAAGGAAGCTTTTATTGATTTGGGTTTTTTATCTTTTTGTTACCAAAAGTCATCAGCTACAGTCTTGGCTGGCCAAAAGCGATTTCAGTAGACTAACAGGGATCTGATATGATCTAATCTAATCGATCTATGGATGAGAAAAGCTTTTCTTTTCATGCCAGTTTGTTTGCTTAGCAAAAATGTGACTCCAAAAATGGCAGGGACCACCAGGAATAAAGGAAATATCCTTGGAAAGTCAAATCCATGGGTTTTTTTTCCTTTTTTTGGGTGGCCTCTTAATGATTCAGGTTTAATGAAGGGATTGGAATTTTAGTATGACAGCTTAATCAGAATATTAATTATTTTTGACTCCTGCTGTTTCATAGAGGACAGATCTTCTGCCTGGCACAAATTTCAAACTCAGTGTCTGGCTTTATTCTGTTTCTGAAAAAGAAGTTCTCAACTTTCAAATTTACCACTAAAGGAGGTTTCTAAATCCCTTTTGATCTTAGTTGTCATTTTTTAGCTCAGGCTTCTTTTTAAAAAAGAAAATTGAAATGTGGGAGTTTTAAATTTTTGGTTTTAGTTTATTTGGTGTTGGGCATGTTATCTAATGAGTAAATATACTTTAAAAGGACAAATAGAGTTTCTCCCAAAAGAAAAACCAAAGCATTTTATTAAAAATTGCTGCCTTTTTTTTTTTTTATTTTTTCACAACTTTTTCTCTTTTGGTTTCTCCAAAATAAAATTCTAGCTAGTTTGGAAGCAGGCAGGTAATCTCATCCTTTCAGTTCCTGTATTCATGGATTAAAATTTCTGGAAATTGATAAAGATTGAAACTTTTTCCTTTGGTAGCATTTTTTTCTTTGTTATGCACCTCAGGGATTTCAAAATTCCTCCAAGATGTGGCTTTTCAAAGCAAGTCAGTCCTTTCACTTCTGCCTTGACAGTTTTCTGGGGTGTAGATTTTCCCAGGTTTTTTTGGGGGGAGAAAAATTTGTGCCTCAACTCTTCTCCCTCCTTTTTCTGCCAGATCTCGTACTTGCATCAGTGTTACACTTTTTGTGAAGTAGGTTTTTTGGGTTATTTTTGGCCTAGACATGTCAATGATGGGCTCAGAAGACAATTTGGGGTGTAGCCTACTGCTTTTTTCTTTTCATCTTCATGGAAAGCCCTCCTTTACTTGTTGCCACTCAGCAAAAGAAGAGACACATGTAGTAATATGAAGGTATGATGGAATTAAAAAAAGACTAAACTGTTTTTCCCATAAATGGAATAACAGATTAAAACTTCCCAGAGTATTTTTCCCAAATATTAAATTTCTTAATTTTAAACCCACTGTTAATGTTGGATCATAACAAGAGAAGTGCAGAAAATAGATATTAAATTTCATCTTACTGGATATGGGCTTGTTTATATGAGTTAATTTCCACAAATCCTTTGAAGGGGAATCTACAAAGCTCCAGATCCTACTCTGGCTCCTTTACTTTCTTTCTATGTTCTATCTTAAATAGATGGATGTGGTCAAAAGGTCAGTGATTTTGACAAATACATGCTACTAAATAAGTTGCACTGGATTTTCTGGTGCATGAAAATATGCAGCCTAAACTCTTATGACAATTTTGATACAGATGTTTAAGGTGAACATTTTTTTTTTAAAGGCAGAAGATAAAATTTCTCTTGCTATTTTGGTCTGGTGGAAAATAGCCTGGCGTGTCAAATATGTGTGTGAAGTCTCTTTGAGTTATCTTGGGCCTCATACCCAGCTTTTGGTGGTTCTTTTGCCTTTCTCATTTTCTTTAAAAAAATATTTTAACACCTGACATTTCTGTTGCATAGCCACTGAGACAGGGGTAACTTTTGAACTTTTCGATGTGCCAGACAGAGGGAATTCCTTAAATTTCTTCAGTCTTCAAGTCATTTCATCCCTACTGTCTGCCCATCTCAAAAAGATTTTAGGTCACAGCTGTAGCAGCCAGAGTCCAGGAAAAAGAAAGAAGTGAAAGCCTGAACACCAGGCTTGAAGCACACCAATGTCTTAATTGGTCTGAATCCCATTTTCCCTCTGGTATTGATCCAGCTTCATTTCCACAATGTCCCTTTTACCCCTGCTTTTTCAAGAGGAATATTTTGAATATGAATATTTACACGTGTATGCAGACTTCAGTTACACTTGTAAATGAAAAAATCAAACTGACATAACAGAAAGAAAAGACAACATCTCTTTCTGGAGAAAATTAGCTCCCCCTTTCTTCAGCTTCGTATATGAATTTTGCAATCTTGTGACAATTTGGGAGTTTTTTAAAACAGTCTCATTCAGTTATCTGACTATTTTTTCTTTCCTTTTCTTTCTACTAATGCCTGTGCTTCTTTGTTCTCTGTGAACCAACTGCACTGCAGTGACTGTTTTTTCAGGAAAAATCAAATGCAAGCTTTAATGGGAAAAAATGATAAAACGTATTTTAACAACCAAGGAAATCCCTTGGGGAACCTGATCTCCTGAAATTTCTGGGATAAACTGATCTGGACACACTTGTATGAGTACCCATCCATCTCTCCAAGGAATTGCACCCCCAGGGGAATTCTCAAGGAGTGTAGCATGTCCTCTGCAAGCCATTTTTGCCAGAACCTGAAGCTCGTTGGTGCTATTTCAGGATTTTGTTACAAACTCCAATGCAGGTGCACAGGTCAGCAGATGCTGACAAATGGATTAACTTTGCTTCACTCCATGTTAGGTTTTTTCAAGGGAATGCAACAACCAGATCTCCAGTGCCTGTGTGTGGACTGGGGGTAAGACATGAAGAAAAAGACTCTTATGTCTAAAATCAGGCTTGATATTTAACTTGTTGGAAGCTGAAATTTATGATGACATCCTGGGTGCTTCAGAGCCACATAAATCAAAAGAGGGAATTTCTTCCTCAGGGGCCAGGTTTATGATCTGTGAATGCCCCAGTTTTGTGCTGTTCTGTCATGGGTTCCTACCCTACCAGGTCTGCTCTAGGAAAGAGATTTAAAAATAAGATCTCTGAAATCATAACCATCAAGTTTATTATTTTCTGGAATAAACCAAGTGCTGTTTCCATTCTGATTTCATTGATTAACCATGTCTTCAGTATTGTCCATTACATATTCAGTATCTAGTGAACCAACCAATGGACAAGTCAAAATTAAATATGAGGCGGCTTTCCAATTAAATATATTAGATATCTAAGCAATATTGCATAGTAATAATTTCACATAGAGACATGCTGGCCCTTTAAATCCAGGTCCAAGCACATAATTTTATTTTATTGTTTTATTACTGTATTATTTTATTTTGTTGTTTATCCCTTGCCTTCCCATATTCCAGATTTGTGTTCCTACAGAAGATAGGCCTGTGATAAAAATGAGACCTTAATATACATAAATAAATGTCCTTGTCTCTAGAGAGATCAGGCTACCTCTAGTCTCATACAGATCTCTGTTTCCTCCTTCTCTCTCCAGCTATTCATTCAGAAATAAGGGTGAAAAAGAACTTAAAATTAATTAATTGCTCTGCAGGAATTACTGAGAATTGTGAAAAACACTCCTTTAAAAAAAGTAATCGTGATTTTTTCAGCCTTTCATGTTACAGGCATATGAACAAGTGGGTCAGGTTATTTCAGGGAAAGCCAAACTGGATGAGCCAACATGGAGACTACAGCCACTTCTGCAAATCCAAAATCACTCTTGTGTGGAGTTGGTCAGATCCAGGATAGACTATTAAAAATGTCATTAAAAAGAACAGCAACACGTAAAACCAGTAACACAAGCAAGACCAGATCTCTGCTTTGCCTCCTAACGTGGTCAGTCCAGGAGGATGCCATTGTCTCCCGCAGCACAGAAGCCAGGCACATCCACAGCAGAGGAAAAGGCAAGCTGGAAATATCTGCTGTGCTGTTGTGCTCTGCACCTTGTGACCCTGCCAGGACCAGCCTCCCACAGCCTCCATTGTCCCCTGCTCTGCTCTCCATTGTTCCCTTGCAGGGGGAGATGGTGCACACAGCATGGGCTGATAGTGCTCGCTGCATGACATAATTTAGGTCAATCAGCATCAGTTACACCATCTGGAAAGGGAATGGCTTCTTAATGCTTCATCACTGGAGGTCTCAGCTCCCTGCATACCGTGGTCTTCCTCCAACTGGGGTATAATGGGGGTAGCAAACATCTACCAGAGAGTGGTGGTCGTGCTTCGAGGGTTGGTTTTGTGGTCTTAGAAGCCCCAAAGAGCCACTTTCCCAATGACCATCCTTGTTTTCTGGGCTTTAGATTTTCACTGTGCTCCCCCTGCCCCGACTCTGTAAGCTCAAACCTTTCTTTCCTCTCCCACAACCCCCTTGCAGAATTTATTTGACAGTCCTTCTGTCACTTAATTTCGTTAGTAGATTGGGATGGAAAGTTTATAAGACAGCAATAAAAACAAGGAGATTATTCCTTTCAGGCAGAGCAGGACTCTAAGTGATTTAACCGAGAAGGGATCCAAGCCCTGGCTCGTGTGCCTTATGCAGATGCTAAAATCATTACTGCCATATAAAAATATATCTGTAAGTTTCCACTTTTGCATTTCCTCACTGCAGTGAGCTGTGATGCCATTTTCCACCTATTTCTAAGCCCAGCAGCTGTTTCATCTCACCCCCCACTCCCTTCCTAGATCTTTCCACAGCTTTTTTGCTGACACTGTGCTGTGCTGGGTGTCTGCAGGAGGCCGGGCTGGACTTTCCTCTCCAGCTCTGTCAGCAATTCATCATCCAGTTGAGGAATGAGTTATCCCAAGTGAGAATAATCCTGCTCATCTCTGCTTTCTTCTCGCTGTCTGCATGGTGGTTTCTTAGCAGAATTGCTGAACCAACACACTGAATTAAGGAGAGCTGTGCAGCACAGGAGGTGGTACCATCACCAGTTATTGGTCTCATAGTATGAAAATGGCATGTGAAGAGGAGAGGGTTGCTCTGCCAACCAGAGCAGGCAGAGCTGAGGGACCTGTGGGACTAATGAAACCTTGAATAACTGGTTGGAAAATGAAGATGCTTTGCAGATAACAGTTTGCTTAGGGTTGCTTTGGTTATTTTTTGGATGGGAGAATGGTAAAAACTGTACTCTCTCCCTTGATTTTCCCTTCATTCCGTCTCTTTATTCCTAAAATCTATATGAGACAGGAAACAAAAAAGCATCCTTAGTTTGTTTCCCTCCTCTGCTTTTTTGTTTTCTAAAAAAAAAACCCAGAGAAATGACAAAAGATTATTAAAAGAATATTAAAAGAGGAAAGAGGGCATTCAGAAAATAAAAAATTGGAATGAGAAATTCAAGCAGCTTAGTAGTAACTGCTGGAACAGTAACATTAAACTGTGTCTCTGTAGTGTCCCTTAGCTCTGGTCTCATAATTCTGGGTAGGAAACATAAGGTGTAACTGCAG
This sequence comes from Trochalopteron elliotii, assembly GCA_024734555.1. Taxonomy (NCBI): domain Eukaryota; kingdom Metazoa; phylum Chordata; class Aves; order Passeriformes; family Leiothrichidae; genus Trochalopteron; species Trochalopteron elliotii. The sequence continues at coordinate 1,633,385 of JANPWX010000399.1, forward strand.
CCAATGGATTTTCTTTTCTATAGCTAAGATCATTGCAATGTAGTTCAGTTTTCAGTAACATGGCTCCTGTTTTACCTATAAAGTACCTGTGTATGCTGTTGGCCTTGTAAGATGCTTACATGAGGAGCAAGCCAGTTGTCCCCCCCCGAGGAACCAAGATGTGTTTTGCATTGGAAGGGATGACAGTACTTTAAAAACCTTTTGTAGAAAAGAAAAAAAAAGCAGTATTTCTTGGCTTAAGTTCATTGCCTTGGAAAACTTATTTTGTAGCTCTCCAATGAATCCTCCTACCATAGCCCATCAAAGTCTATGGTGAAAAAACCCCAAACATGCAGAGTTTATCTGTCTAAAGACAGAAGTGATGCCTGGAAAGAAAGTCTTCCATTGTGATTTAAAGATGCTTTTGATTACCTGGGCAAACATACATTCAAAGTAGCTGGTTTATCACCCAAGAGTATCATTGAAGGAAATACTGTCACACATCTGCAAGCTTGCTGGTGAACCATCTTGCTAATCATATATCTGTGCTTTGTGCACATGCAGGAAGTGCAGGGATATTCTTCTGTGAATACAAGGTTAAAAACAAGAGTAATGCCCTGTTACACACATTTGTGGCACGTGTGATTCACCTCTTTGCCACACCTAGCGTAGTACCTCAGGAGTTACTAAAATCAGATCAACTTTTATTTTTCATTTACCAACCCTGTATTTCATTGAACAGAAGCTTTCTGTTAAACTGAAACAGATGATGTTTTAAACTAATACTAATTGATTCCATTCCTGGAGTTCACAGTGGTAGCAAGTAAAATAGCTCCCTGACCCTGCCGGTGAATTCAGATTTCAGGCTGTGCCGTGCATTTTGACTTCTCTTTTCCCTCTGCAATGTCCACACAACCCTGTGTTGGCTCTCAGCATCACTCCCCATGCTGCGTAAGGAGAGGGTTGTACTGGGATGAATGAGATGTAGGCAAGTTCCCAGCACCACTGGGGACGCCCTTGGGGAGTTACTTCATTATTGCTGGAGTTCCTTCTTGGTGCAGTAAGGATAAATATGTACTGCCTTATATAAAGGTAGGATGAAATCCACCAGTGATTATGAGGAGCTTTGTTACAGTGAGGCTTGTATGAGAGTCACCTCATATATCTCATTAATAACTGAGGTTCCCTGTTCCACAAGGAAAAGAATCAGGTGCTATTTCTTCTTTTCTTTGCTGCCAGTAACATGAACTATAGTCAACAGTCCAAAAAAATACCACCTAAGCCCTCTCAAAAATATAAATATTGGGGATGCTTGCCTTGGTCTGCAGAAAGGACCTCTAATTCTTTCAGCCAACCACGTCTTAAAAACATGAACTCTATTGCTGGGAACAAAATCTCCTTATATTGTCAAGGTAGGAAAGTTGAATGTCTCATGCTGAGACCAATGGCTTTGCATACTCTTAGGGCTGTGCACTTACAGTCTTTAAATCAGCATCTCTCCAGAAGTCCCTGTGCTGGTGTTGGGTTGGGCAGTCTTCCACTGACCCCTCATTCCCAATGGGGCAGGAGCAGTCCAGTCACTTGGCTGTGCATTTAGTACAGCCTATATTGAACATCTGCTCTTTTAGGAGGAGAAGACTTTTACAAGTTAGGTGTCATCTTGGGCAACAGGAGCTAATACAGAACTTCCCACTCAGCAGAAGCTGATGGTTTACTGGCAGCTGTCTGTCTGTCTGGCTGTCCGTGCATCCCTGAATCTTTCTGTTTACATCCAAATCTTCAATAACATCTGCTTTCTATTGCAAGGCAAATGCTCTCCAAGCTGTTAGCATGTCCAGCTCCCCAAGCAGGGCTCTTTAATAGAAATGTTGACAGCTTACTAGGAGCTCTGATGTCAAAACATGGGGCTCTGGAATTGCGCTGGCTATTTTTCTAACTATGTAAATGAAAACAGTTAAATGCTGGAATAGCCACCATTGGTTCTTTGTGATAAAAAGCATGCAGATCTTAGCCAGAGAGATCTCTTTGAAGAGCCTTGGTCTTATTACTGTTACAAATTAATCCCCAAATTATTCATCACTCCAAAAAGAGGCAAAGAAAGATTTTTCCTTCGTGTCTTCTCTTCCACACACACTATTAACTCAAAGCCTCTGAAAATACTTGAGTTGGTTTCTATGGCAAAGATTGAAAGTTTCAGTTAGAGATGTTTGACAGAAGAAGCAAAAGGCCTAGCCTTTACTTAAAACAGGTTTGAAAGAGAGGCATGGAAATATGGGTACCACAACTGGAGCATCTGGTGTTGCAGATGTGTGTCTGGGTTGAGTTCCTCTGCTCGAGGAGTTTGTGGAGGCAAGAAGATGCCTTGTCTCTTCAGAATGGCTTATCTTTGGCAGCGAAGGATTTGTGTTCTGTTCATTAGAGGAATCAAATACCTTTTTCCAGGGAAATAAGTAAATTCTGCTGACCAAGGGATTGGCTTTCCTAAGGGACTGAATTGGATAGTCCATCCATATGGGTTCACAGAAATGAGATACCCCGGGCAAGGCTTGGGGGAAAGCATCATGGGGATCAGGCAAGGAGCATCAGGACATGCTGTGTCAGCACAACATGGCTTGTTTTTGTGCTGCCCAACCCCAGCTCCAGCACTCAGAGACCTCCCTTACCCCTGAGGATGTCTCAGCTCCCACCACAGAGAAGGGGAAGAGCCTTTCTGCTGGGTAATAAGGGAGCTTGGGTGATTACAGCCCTGCCAGTTGTGTTCACAGCTGGGTGGCACAAATCCCATTGAAAGTGTCTTAATTATATTATAAACTTACAGCCCATTAACTTCCCCTCTTTGACACAAGGAGATTTAATTGACAAGCCATTACTATTTTTTTTATGCTCCCTTGGTGTTTGCTTTTGTTCTCTTTCCAGAATGGAGCCCAGATCAGGCCCTTTGGTATTAAATATGTCTGGCTTGAAAGCCCTCTAATGGATCAAAACAATCCTGATCAGTGGAAAGTTTCTGAAGTGAAGCTGGATTTTACGGTGTGCATGTGTGCCTGAAGTGTTTCTTCTGCAATGTTCAAATAGAAGGTTCATTTCACTTTAAGACCATAAAAAATGGAGTTATTTAATAGGGCCCTTGGTTGGGTAATTATGAAGCAAAGGAAAAGCAGACAATCCACCCAGGGGGTGTGTGTGTTTTTTCTTCAGTGGTGTTAAATACTATTTGGATTATTCACTGAATAAACATTAAATAATGTAATTTGGAAACCAGGTCCCATTAGGGATTTAAATGTGCAGTCTGTCACTGGTAAAGGATTAAGATATTAGTGTATTAATGTAATATCAAAAGCTGTGGATTCCTTCTGTGTTGCTTAAGTGCTTTCTGATCAAACATGTTTGAACAGTTTGTTGGTTTCTTTTTTTTTTTTTTTAATTGCTTGTTTCATGGTGTAATGAAAGTGAGGATGGATATAGAACAGTGTTTGAGTTTGCCTGCTTAGCCTGAAACTTTACAAAAAAAAAGAGCCTGTGGGTCTAATCCGCCATAACCTGAGGCTGGAGAAACTTGGCAGACCCAAACCTTCACCTTTGTTTGCAAAGAGCCCATCATGCTTTGGCATTGTTAAAACTCCCTTTCATTGCATCTCCCCCTCCATTCCTGCTCCTTTCCCCAGTGCCACACAAATAATGCTTTAGGCTTTGGACACTTCTTCTACGTTTCTTCCTAGAGGTTTCTTGGGACAAGGTGCTTCGACAAGGCATGAACAAGGATGAGTAGATATGGCTTTTCAGAGATCCAGCGGCTCTTGAGACTGACTCAATCCTATATTGAGGCCAGGACTGGAAGGGAAGTTAAGAGGCCCTGGATAACCCTTTGGAGTTTTTCCTTTAATATTTGTTTGAATATTTCTTTTCCATCTACAGACCCTTTTGGAAATAGGTCTTGTGTGAGTTCAATGCGTGAGACTATTTCCATCCCTGTGCAGAAGCATCCAGCAGGTTGACTGTGTTTATGCTGTTAGAGGTGGAGACTACAGCTTGATTTTGCAATGCACCCTAATGTTTACACCTTGGAGAGTTTGCAAATGTTGGTTCTCATTGAGGAGCAAGCCCTAGGTGTCTACAACAGCACCACCAGAAGCATGCTCTGCTAAAATGAGCTCCCGGGTTTAAAAGTGCTTCCTTCTTTTGTGTGTTTATGAAGTTCACATGAAATGGCCATTTGCTGTCGTTAGGAAAACCTCAAGATCATATATTTTGGAGATGAGTCCAGACACAGGAGCATATCAAGCCTTTCTTAAGCAATCCCTTAAAGATTTGAGTGCTTTGGATTCCTTTTCAAGTGACAGACACTTTGCTGCTGAAAGAGGGTGAAACTGTGGGTTTAGCAAGTCGGATTGGCTTTCATCCACTCAGGATGCAGGCTGAAGAGTGTATTACCAGGGCAAATACGAAAAAATAAAATTGCTTTTGTTCCGAGCTGAGCACATCCTATTGGCTTCTGAAGAAAAACAAGGCTTAAAATAAAATGTGTGTGTTTGTTTAAGCTGTGTCAGTAGTGAATATAAATCAACAGCTCATCCAAGTCAAAAATTGTGTGCTCCAGATCTGTAGACAATCAAGCATTTTATTTTTGATAACCAGTCATTGTTTATTATAGTATACAGCAATGTTTTAAAAAGAACAAGAGTGTTCCTGCTCACTGGGTCAGTTCCAAGTACTGCATTTCAGCAAATGAAGCAGGAACTCAAGTTGATGAAATTTGCAAACAAATCCCTATAGAACCCCATCCATTAAAAATTAGCACTAAGTTAGATATTACAAACAACACTGGAAAATTGTCTCTGTAGCTATTGTCTTGAAAATCCTTGGTGCAATAAAAATTTCCCATTTTCTGTAAATGAGGGGAAAAAAACAGAGTTGCTGGAAAACACTTCAGTTCACCTACTTGGAAAATATAATTCAAATATTCATAACGATTCCTCTTAAAAATGGACGAAAAGAACATTCTTGAATATTATTTGGAAGCAAGTCAAAATATGCACTTGTCGTTACTATGGCAATAAGCAAAAAGCAGAGGAAAAACCCCAACCACAGCAAAAAACCCCTCAGGTTTGAAAAGAACTTGCCATGTATGATTATTTTTATGATCACAAACCCCTTGCAGCAACTAATTTGCTGAGTATGTGATCTAATTGAGGGCAATCGTTGTCACAGGGACCAAAAATATACTAGGCCTCCATTTTCATATTAAAATGCCATGCTTTGGTTTAACATTTCCAAGTGGTTATTTTAGTCCTTTTCTAAAAAAACAAAAGCCTGTTGAGGATAGGGTAACTCTGTTGACCAGTATTTTATTGAACTTGTTTATGTCTGGGAAATGGGACCACCTGATCTCAATAGAGTTTTTCTTTTATTTTTTTTGCCCCTCTCTCTTTCCCCATCCCCCTTAGCCCCCCTTCCCACCTCCCACCCCCCCCTCCAATTGCTGGAAACATTTCACAATTAAAGCAGAAGAGGCTTGTTCTGCGGTTCTCACCTTTTGTCCTGAATAGCCTGGAAACAGAGGGACACTTTCCCCGTTGAAGTCTGGTGTAATTTTCCCTTGAATGGGCTCTCATGATAAGAACAGGGGTCACTGGATGGGATGGTATGCAATAAAGCTTGTGATTGCATGGTTCTTCATCGTCACAAAACAGCCCAACACTCTGCTTTATGATAGCACAATTGGTGAGCACAATGGCTTGGGTAGAAAGCTAGAGAAACAGAGAGACGGGTATAGATACTGAGATGGAGATATCAGTCAAGCGATTGTCCCTCTTGGTGTGTTTCAAGTGCTGAAGTGTACAAGTGGCTGAGAACAGGGTCCCCAAACATTATGCTGAAAAGCGGTGAATGAATAAAAAGGGATGGCAGGAGTGGATGAATCTTGCCTATAGAATGCACCTTTGTGGTCAAATGTATAAGATAATATATAGCAGCTGTGTTATAAGCCAGCAAAAGGGAATTGAGCTCACAAAGCTCAGGCTTTCAATAGCTTCCCTTGTGGGAACACCAAAAGTTTAAGAGGTGGAGGAGGGCTTATTGCTGACTAACGCCCACACTTAATAAGACTTGCCTTGCATGCTGTGGAACCTATCCTTTGGGCCAGTTGCTAAAGTCCTTATTTACTGCCCCTAAGTGAGAGCTTTGATTGAGTAAAGGCAGAGTAAAACCTGGATAAAGGCTCAGGAGTTGGCTAGATGTGAAGCTGCTTGCCATGAGCCAGCATTAGAGTGTCCGTTTCTGGAAGGGCTGCCAGTTCCCATGGACTCAGTTGGGAGCTGCAAGGGCTTAGTGATAGAGGAGGTTTTAACAAACACTGGAACTTTTTAATGATAATACCAAAACCCGGAGACATTTGCTCCTGCTTCTTCTTTCCAAAAGTTTTATTAAAAGCAAACCCAAGCATCATAAAGCAGGCCCTCAGTTTTTCAGGGGAAATCTCTCCTTCGTCTCCCCTCAGTTCCATAAATCAGTGAGAAATAGTTTTGTATGAGCACAGTCGGTACTGTGTGCGTTTTGGCCCCCTAGAAATTGCCTTCTAGTGATGCAGGATGAAAATCATACACTTTTTTTTTTTTTTCATATCCCCATTCCAGCCTTTCTGTAAATCTTCTGTGGATGGTGAGGAAGGGAGTGAGGTCAAGGGAAGTGTCGGTTAGAAGAGGAGTTGCAAAACTCTTAGGGGGAGCTAAAATACTCAGTCTTTGAGTCCAATAGTGGGACATTCATAAAGGACCAGCTGCTTTTCAACATAAATAATACAGAAGAAAAATAGTAATGGAGCATACTGCTTTCCCACCAAGGTCATGGACAAAAAGAGCTTTTAAAGTAATATGAGGTACTAAGCAAATTTGATTATAATAGATTTCTACAAAGATTAGCTGAAAACTCTTTAGTTTCAGAAGTGAGCTGATAGAAAAGGTTCCTCCTGGATTAATCTCAAGACCAAAGACAAGGTCTTACACATAAGAGCAGAATGATAAAATTGTTGCATCCTCCTAACAGCTGTACGTGAAAAGAGATTGCCAATGTTTAAAGATGTCATCTTTGTGTAAAGTCTTGTTGCATTGTAGTAAAGATGCTCTGTGTTCAGTGGTCTAACAACCCATCGATATTTGGTTAAAACTCCCAATTTGTCTTATAGCACAGTAGCTTTTCTACGTATCTACAAATGGACATAGCTGTTACTATATCTTTCTAGTTCTTAATCCTCTTTTCTGGCCTTTAGGAGAAAATATATTGCCAGGTATATGAATTACAGGCCACTGTTATGCAATTATCATTTTTGATTGAGTGAAGGTTTCACAGATGCCCAGAAATTTTTATGGGAGGGTCAGTTTGAATAGGTTGATTTCTCACTTGTATCTGTGGGTGCTGAGGCCCGCTGGGAATCCTTCATCCTTGGGGAAAAGATTTCCATAGTCTAGATTTGGCTTCTAAGAGAGGTGGATGTGGAGTCAGGAGAGCGCAAGGTTCGTCAAACTCAGGATTTGTCTTTCCCTGGAATACCAGGGAGAACATGGTGATGGATTTTTTAAGAGATGGTCATGTGATCAACGATCTTGGCAATGTATTAATGCTTTCTACTTTATAATCATAAAGGGACATATAAATTGCAACAATTGTGCAGTGTGTGCTTGGGTTAATGTAACTGTACAAGTATGTGAATAGATGTATGATGGATACATGCTATACTCTCTCTCTAGGAATAAATACACCTGTCTGAAATTGGATAGGGAAATCCTTAAACAATACAAAGGCAGATCACTACTCTGGTTTCTGCTGGCTTCTTCTAGCAACAACTATTTGATTAATATAAATCAAGCAAGGAATCAAACATGCGTAGCATCAATGATTCTCATTTTTTTGGAAAGACTTCAAATTAAGGGGATCCTCTGTGATGTAATGGTTTGTACAACTTGCTCTTGGAAGTCTTTTTTTGTGGTTATCAATTTAAATGCAGCTTTTCAAGGAAAGAATCCATCAATCTCAATTGAGTATTCTTTAAAAAACCCACCTTGAATTCCCTTGGTTGAGGAGGGAATTTTTAAACTGGTCATTGTTGTTTATGGGCTGTTTTGTAACTGGAGAAAAATAATTTGTTCTTTTGGAAAAATAAAAGGTATCTTTTAGTCTCAGTGAAAAGTGCTACAGTTTTTAGATGAGGGGAAAATTTCATATGATACAATATAATCCTTATCTTGGTACACATGGGGAACCAGTCATTCACACTATTTCCAGTCAGAGTAGCTGGAAATAGATTTCTGAAAACATACTTAGCTAAAAAGGAACCATAATGTCCCAGATCACTGTCTTAGGCTTTGAAAAATCCTGAGGTCTGGAAAAGTTGTGTTTTCACCTCTTTCCATACATTTATTCTCTGTGGATGTGGTCCAGAGCTGACCGGGCAAAGTTGACTCCCACTGCACAGGTTGTGTTCGCAGCGTCGTGTGAAGTCAGGGCATGTTACTCTGATCCCTGCACCTCAGAGGGGTGTTGTCAAAGCAAATTTTTACCCGTGCAACATTCTGAGAATGAACAGTTCTGAAAATTTTGTTTTCCAAGGCTGTCTGTGACCAGCCTAAGCCAGAAAACTTTGTAGAAAACTATGACTCAGTGGAGAAATTACTACTGGGCATGGGTTGTTGTTCATTTCTGTTTTTTAGAGATAAGCTTGACCTGTGGAAGTTTGCCTCAGATTTCAAATATTCCAAAAGAGGAGAACATTTATATCCATTCCAATTTATATCCATTCCAAATCGGTATCTGATTCTTCTTTAGTTTTGTGTCGTTTTTATCATAGTGGATTTTAATGAATACAGGAGGACTTTGATCTTGCAGAAGACAGTCCTTGAAACAGCATCAGTGTGATCACACATCTAATTAACTGCCATGCTGCAAAGTAATAAATACAGATGCACATATATACACAAACACAGCGTATTTTGTTTCATGCAACATATATATTTTGTACCCAGAATATGTGTCTCAACTTGAATCTTAAGTAGTACAAAAAGTTACAGAAAATGAGTTCCTCAAAAATATTTGGTTTCAATAGAGCCATTTGTCCCAGAGGATCAGGACAAGCAATGAAAAAAAGTACTTTGACCTTCATGGGCTGAACACAAGAGGAACCATTGCTGGAGAAAATAATTTGAATGGAAGATTTGGGGGGACGATATAAAATAAGAGCAGAGGGATAAAATATGGAACAAACCAAATGAAAACGTCCACTTGGGAGAGCAGAGTGCTTCCAGCCAGACCACACTGCTGGCCAGACATCATCTTAAATAGATTATTCAAACAAATATTAATTTGAGTTGCTAGGATGGAATATCTGGTTTAACTGTTATAAAGCACTGTATTAATGTGCAAGCCAGTGATTAATAACAAATGTACTCCCAGAGAACAAAATGTAAGATTAAGGAATGTTGTACAAAACGCTTGCAAGGAGTGGGATGTGCTTGCTCCAGAGATTTTCAAAGCCAGCCCAGGACTCACTGACTGTGTGGTCACACTGGGTTTGCCTCAGTGCTGGCAACATATCCAAGGCTGGGATCATCACCAAAATAGCCATTTTAACTGGCTCAGTGATGAGGAAATCCAGCCTCCTGCCTTCCTACCTTGCCAGGACCTCAGCATGAAAGGAAAAAAAGGAAAGCAAGAGATAAAGGCATGGGGAAAGATGGAGGTGGGGGTACGGTGGGGAGAAAGTTCTGTCATGATAGAGGGTGCGTGTGAAGGATAAAGCCAGTGACCTTTTAGGAAGAGAGTGGTTTTTCACTAAACTTCCAGGCACTGGCTCTTGAACAACAACTTAAGCCCAGAAACGGGGTTTGACTGTTGGTTGCAGCAGAGGCTTCACTCAGCCCTTGCTCTCTAGGCATGGAAATGTACTGACACAACTAGAGGTGTCTCCTTTAGTCTTCATGAGTGATGCAGGCTACTTGAAGAACCTAAACTCTCCGGAGAGGCCATTGAAGTTACTATGGTGTATCTGCTTTTGACTCTTTACTCCAAATTCACAGAATCACAGAATGGTTTGGATTTGAAGGGACCTTAAAGATTGTCTTATTCCAGCACCCCCCATATTCCTATATCAGAGCTCACACTCTGCCCCCGATAATAGAGTATTATCAGATATTCCTTCCTAATAGGGCTAATTTGGAACAGTTAATAGTGAGGTTCTAATTGGCACCTTTGGACCAATAGGAAACCCTCTCAACAACCCTGCCACTCTAGTTCCTCAATGACAAGGAGAAAAAGTGCCACTGGGCTGTTCTGACCTAGTCCTGAGGCCTCAGACAGGGTGGCAGGAGATAGCAGGAACCCATCAAATCCTTCACCAGCCTCGGGATTTGGACCTCTTCTCCTTCCTGCTCCAGATATGGATTCTCCTGTACTTTGTGAGGAATTCAGACCATCCATATGTCACCAAAGTGAAGCCATCAAACAGGCTGGTGAGAAAAAATGAAGCACCACTGAAATGACCAAATCTGTGTGTGCAAAAACAAAGAAAATGTTCTTTTCAAAGACAAACCCCCTTTCAAAGCCAAATCCCTCAGCTGAGGCATTCAGTGTGAAAAGAGCATTTTAGGTAATGGTCCTTAGTGGGAAAAAAAGTGTCTAGTTTTAAGTTGTGCATCCCCCCCCGGAATTACCTGATGCTTCCAATTTTTCTGCCTCCCAATAAAAGGTCTGAGCAGTTTCACATGCCAGCTCAAAAGAAGGGAGCTGATGGAATAAGCTCAAGAGACACCATGGGCTTTTTTCTATGTGATGTTTTATCTGAAGACTCCAACAAAGATAGCCAAGTATTCTTTTTCTTTTTTTTTTTAAGCTGGAAAGAAACTTTGATTGTATTTCAGTTCCTTTAATTATTTTGTCTAGCAGTGAGATCAAAGGCCTAGGTCTCAAAAGGAATCAGTCCTGGGCCAAGCACTCCAAAGTGGGTCCTCCAAGTTCATAAAAAAATACCATATTTAGTCATCTAACTTAGTCTGCTATTCAGAATTGTTTGGGCCTGCTGCTCTCTAGCCAGACATGGTAAGCTGCCCCAAGATTATCAGATGACTTGTGCTGAATGAGCACCGAGTACTTACACGCCTGTTTTCTGTGGGTTTGTTTGGGGTAGTCCCAGATAATCCTGAGGAGTGGCTATTTTTTGTTTTTCAGTATCAACTCAGTCTCTTACTGGTCAGGTCTGTTGGGGTGACTGTAAGTGAAGGACTGGAGGGAGGTGGGGAAAACAACAATTTCCTCTGCCCTCTTTTATACTGCTTCAGTTGGCTATGTGGTTATGCAGTTTTCAGATAATGTTTTTATCTGTCTCCCTTTTCCATCCCCCTGTCCCTGCATTTGTTACTGTTTGTGCACATGAGTAAATCGAGCCCCTGAAAGGACATTATGGAAGGATAACACCATTAGCAACAGTTCAGGAAATGGAGGCTCACAGAACTGGGGCCAACTTCCCCATTTACAAAGCAGGCCCTGTAGGCTGTAGGAGGGATTCCTACAACCAGCTCTGGGGCTGACCATGAGTCTGGGCACAGAACTTCAGGCTGCCACACTTGGAAGGTGGGTGGGTACAACTCACTGTTATTCAGAAAGTCCACAGCAGAGTCAAGAGAAAAGAATCCAGGCCTCCAGACGCCCAGTCCTGTAAAACAAGCTATGAATCTAATGCCAAAATCACCAGCATCCATCCCAAAGAGCTTATTTCTTGAGCTGCATGTAAGAACAACTGCCCTAGAAATGAAGTAAAGGAGGTGAACTTGTCTTATTTGGGATGCAGTATTCCTATCTATTCCACATCCCAGATCTCTTCTAACTGGGCTGGGTATTTCCCAGATCCTTCTTCTTTCTGTGGCCATCACCATCCTCAGTAATTTCTATTTCAAGTCTGTCTGGGGTGCCATGGCTTCTGTAGCCCATACTGTTCCTTCACCACCTTCATGCCAAACTCCTTCTGGAAACTTCATGGGTTTTGCAATACTTCAGCGTCAGCTGTCAAACCACAGTGTAATGAATCTCCTGCAGCACTTCCTTCCCCAAGCAGCTGTTTAGAAATCCATCATATTTGGCCCATATTTTAAGACTTAATTTAAAGTGGAGACAGGAGGACTGCAGTCTGTGTGCCGTGATTGACACTGGAAATGGCCAGTAGAGGCTGGAAGGAATCTCTCTGCACATCCTCTGTGGCTTGTGTGGGCTGGATGAAACCTAAGTGATTGTACAAAAGCTCTCCCCTAGGAATGCTTGTTTGGCTGTAGAGAGAGGAACTATCTTCTTTTGTCACCTGCAGAGCTGAGGTTACAGAGTAAGAGGGGAAACACGACTGCATAAATTCAAAACTTTCTTCAGCTTCTTCCTTGTACGTGTCAAAAAATATCAGGGTATGATCACGACCTCCAGTAGATGATGTTCTCTAACATCTGTGGGAGCACTAGGAGCTCCCAGCACCCCCAGAGCCTCCAGAGGAGCAGTGGGCAGAAGTTAGAACTGATCTGATAGCTCCTTGTGCCATGCTAACTAATCATAGAATCATGGAACAGTTTGGGCTGGAAGGGACCTCAAAGATTATCATTCCAAAGGGCAGGGATGCCACTCTCTCGATCTGATTGCTCAAAATCCCATCCAGCCTGGCTTTGAACACTTCCAGGAGTGTGGCACCCACGATATCTCTGAGTAACCTGTGCCAGTGCCTCACCACCCAATATCTTCCCAGCATCAAATCCAAATCTCTCCCCTTTTAGTTTGAAACCATTCCTTGGCCTGTCTGCTGTGTAAGCACTATACCAGCTCTGTGTGAGCTGCTTGACACCATAATAACTCCCTTGGAGCACTTTCTTCTCAGGCACCCTCCCTGCCTTGTGTTGTGCTGTCTGCAAATAATGTCCTTGGGGTCTTAATACCAGGCTGGGACAACGGGGAGCTGCTGTATCTGGATGACTTTGGGAAACTCTTCCACCAAGCCATGCTCTGCTAGCCCAGTGCTGAAGTTTCTTACCTCCTGGATGGTAAGACTGAATCAATATTTTCCTGTCTCTTTTCTTCTCCTCTCAGCCATTTCTGCATCTGTTTAATCTGTAGGCTCTTCAGGCCAGGTCTACTGCTCACTAAGCCACAGTGGCATTTTTGATCTTGACTGGTCACCTCAGGTCTCCTGTGTTACCCTTGATGATGATGGACTGGGGTTTGATGTATCTCCTGAGACTGGGATAATCCAGCTCCTGTGCTAGGCAACTCTTTCTCTTCTCTGTTCCCCAGGGTGCAACAGTAAATTAGAAGTTTTTTGAGGCAAGGACAGTATTTCAAAGAGACATCAGTAAAATACCCAGCACATTGCTCTCTGATAGACATTCTTTGGCTTTAGTGGATACAAGTATTTTATTAATACTGGCAATAACAAGAGCATAATAATAACAACAGGATAATAATAACAACAGCCACGATCTAATATGAATAATATGAAACCACTTTCTGTCACTTTGAAGTCAAATGGAAAAATCCCCTTCTGATGTTTATTTGAAATATCTTTCACTTTTGTTCATCTGCAGTTTATTTACATTTCAAGATTCTCGGGTTTTTATTTCAAAAATTTGTAGATTGATAGTTTAAAAAAAAAGAAAGCGGAGAAATGTGAATACTTTATTTTCAAAATCTAGAATTTCACTAAAATCTGAAAAGAGGATGTCCAGCTGTTCTCTGCTTGAACTTTCTTATGTGTAGGATTTGAATGCCATGTGTTTAGTGTGAGAACTAACATTTTAAACGCTAAAAAATTTCTCTTTATTACAGAATGTACATTCTCAGTCCATTTCTTTCTGCAATAACTGCACCCCAGGGTTCCTTTAAGCAAAGCTAAGACCCCCAATGCACACAAATTTCACTTACTAGCAGGAGGAGAGCACGGTCATTTGCATGAGATTTTTTCAGGATGGCTGTGATTGAGTAAGTGTGTTAGAACACATTAAGTGATGCAAGAGTCAGCGCCGGTGCAATTGCTTTTCTTCAGGCACTGGGGTTGTGCTCTGTATCTCAATTTTTACCAGCAGAGAGGCTTGTGTTATTGCTGTGTCATTTTATCCCAAGATGTAACTCATGCTTAAACTTCCCAGATGGCCCTGAGCCAGACCTCTGCTTCTTGGGTGTTTCTACCAAAGTTTGCACAACAGGGACCCAGGCTATGACTGAATCCTCTCATCACGTAAAGAAATATTGTTGTAGTTAACAAAAGAGGAAGGAGCTATCCCAGAGAGATTTGAAACATTTACAGCAACCTATGACACTGAATGACAAGTTGTGTGGAACTGCTGCTGCTCTGGTTGGGCACTGGTAACTTGTGAACCGCTGGCATAAGTTACACTGAAGAGTTAAAACCTAGTAAAGAGACATTACTGTAGTCCTCATAGCTATGATAACAACTGAACCTTCAACATCTTCCCCAAAAAATTCTTTTTCTGTGTTGTTTAATTATGAACATACCAAAGTTGAGACTTCATGCTAGCACACACATAAATGTTGTGCTTCCACATATGAGGATCTTTCACTCCATTCTGTTCCATTCTTGAGGGCACTGTAATAATTTATTCTCTCTGCCTTCTTCTTCTTTTTGTGTAATTATTACTCTTTAAGTTAATAACTTGCTGAAAGTAAATAAATTTGTCTCAAGGTCCTGAGCTGCAATTTTGTCGTGTGGAGGGCAATGCGTTTCCACATTACTCACTCAGAGTGAGAGTACTTCTAATTCAAATCTGTGACGCTGCATGTTCATTTTCCTTCAGCACCCTTTGACCAAAACTTGTTGAAATTAATTGTGCTGCACTGATTTCATGTCATGGAAATATGAAGGAGAAATATTAATCAGTTTATTAAAAATCTGGCAAATGTCAGGGTATTACCAGGCTTAATTAATATGTGTTTAAATTCTCTGCCCTGGGCCCTCCAGTCTTTTATTTTGTTTAAACTGAAGCTTGACATTTTCAGTCAGCGCATTATTGTCTAACAGCGGGAGAGTGAAAGCTATACCCCTTTCCTTAAACACACCAGGCTGTGGAATGTGCTCTGTCTCCCATTCCCCTTCCATTTGTTAGGTACTGGACACGAGACCCTGACTCTGTTTGAGAGACTGCTTTCCTTTGGACTAAAAGGAAAGAGTCAAGCATCAAACCACCCCTGTACCCAGAGCCTAAAATCTGTGCTTCAGTAATTTTGGTGGGTAAAATCTTTTAGTGCTGTCAGGAAGGATTTTTTTCTCTCTGTACGAAACCAGTAATACTTTGTATTTATTGGTTCAGAGTTTTTTTAACTTACAGAAATCGTAGCTAAACAAACTGAACAAAAATTCACAGGTCATAGCAACTGATGGTTCTGTCCATAAAAATGGACGAAAGCCAGAAGGGATATTTTCATGCCACCCACAAAATATTTCTGCTGGGAGCAATTTGACTTTCTCACTATGGTGCCATCCTGGCATCATGTCTCTATTATCATGTGCTTTCTCCTTCATGTCAGTTCTTCTAATTAGTCCCAAACCCATGGAACAGTGGCCCCAGTGCTGGCATCAGGCAGCAGTTACCCATGTGGACACACATTTCTGTCCTAAGCCTGCTCTCAAATGGGTTAGTTTAACCCTGCTTTGGAGATGGATTGGAAAGGGAAATTCTACAAGAGTATGTAGTGACAGAATTAAGGGTAATAGCTTTAAACTGAAAGAGGGCAGAGGATTTAGATTAGATATTAGGAAGTCATTCTTTACTTTAAGAATGTTGAGGACCTGGCACAGGTTGCCCAGAGAAGCTGTGGATGCCCCATCCCTGGAAGTGTCCAAGGCCAAGCTGGATTGGACTTTGAGCAATCTGATCTAGTGGAATGTGTCCCTGCCCATGACTACGGAAATTGGAGCTAAATGGTCTTTGAGGTCCTTCCAATCCAAACCATTCCATAATTCTATATTTCTAAACCAGAATAGGGAATATCCCACCTGAAGCACTGATGAAGAGTTGTTACTGAGCCTGCACTCCTACCCTAACTTTGCTCTGTGGAGACATGTGTATGTGTCATTTGCCAGGGCGAAGTATAAGACATGTACTGAATATAGGAAATATACTGAAAATAGAACACAGGCAGGTGGGTACATTATGTCTGTTACTTAATAGACTTCTCATTTGGCCAGTCCTCATTTGCATCAGCAGTCAACCACTTTGTCAACCTACATTTTACCTTGGAGAATCATGGATTAATCCTGCCAAACACTCCAAAGCAGCATCCTATAACTGACCTCCTCCAACCCCATTCTTCAGTTTTTCCTTCAGGCTTGTTCCAGCTGGACTAAACCATTATAGAGGCTGTATATGGATAGTTTCTTTTGATCTTGGGTCTGTGCGTGAAAGTAGATTGGTCCTTTCTGGTTGGGTGGGCCATGAGAATTCTGCCTGTCTCTTCAGGCATTGGTTGAACCTTTCTCCCAACCTCTCTACAGTGGGAAAACTTGGGTTTAGTTTGGCAAGTGTCCTCTCACCTGCACATATTTTGCCCCACAAGGCTCATGATCTGGGCTGTTCTCTGCCTTCCAAGTCTGGTTTTCCTTGACTTCTCTTCCTGCACTGGATGATGTGGAAAGAAGTCTGCAGTGATTCCATGCAGCTGGAGATGATGTCCATAACCAAAATATCTTCAAACACCTTTCCATTTTGAGATAGACACCTTTGATCAACTATTACTAAACCTCCTGAAATGTGTTCCAGCTTTGTTCTAACTTTCCATAATCCATCCTTTTTTGTCTAACCTGGCTCTAACACAGTAATCAAATTGTCCCTATCCTCTGTCTGTGTGCCTGTCTGGATCCCCATGGATCCCAGCTATCCAGCTTCTGCCAGCACAGCACCAAACTGCCTCCTTCTCTCAGAGCCTCAGAGCCACATGAAAGGTCTTGCTTCCAACAGAGCAAAAATGTTCTGGTGAAGACTGGTTTTCTGGGCCGTGGGTGAACCACATAACCACAAACCCATCCTTCCTGACACTCTGCTGTGTCTCTGCTTATCACCCTATGAGAGTGTGGGGATCACATCCACCACGGCCTCGGGCAGCTCTTCCTGTGTGCACCACCCCACATCAAGGGTTCTGAGTGCAGGGGGTGGCAGCAGACAGAAAGGAAGTCTGGAACATGTAGCATCAGCCTGCTCCTTGAGCAGTGGAGCCTCGGGAGTCATGTGTCCTGCAGCTTTGTGTCTTGTGGTTGGACTCACTGTTGTCCAAGGTTGGAACACTGTGGGCTGCTTCTGTGCCACAGTTTCACTGAGAAACTTTGTATTTCAGGAGGTCAAACAGGTTGAAAGTCTTATTCTCTCTGTCTAGTTATTTTGTGTTTTGGACCTGCTAGATGTGTCAGAACTCAACACTTAAGTGTTCAGATATTAGGCAACTAAAAAGGTTCACTGCTGGTTTAAAGACCTCTCAGATTTCTTTGTGGATTTCTTGTTTCAGATGAAAGGATTACTTTTCTTTTGCTAATGGTCTCATTTACATAGTGTACTTGTATTTTGTGATCCCTGCAAGTACCATACTTGATTAGGTCTCCTTAGCCATATAAGGTACCAAATAAAAAACCCCATGAATCCAAAAGCTTAGAATTTTGGGGTGCTCCAAGTCCAAATATGAGTTGATCACCTTGAACTGTTTTCTGGGAACAAACCTCAAGTGCAGAAAAACTACCTGCATGGTTGAAGTCATCCCCTCTATCAGTTCCACCTTTGTTGCATTGCTTCCTTGGATGGCAGGCTCTTGGAGCACAAGAAATCAGCTTCTTTATTTGTGCTCAGCAGTGCTCAGCAAAACAAGGCTCCTAATTTGAAAGCAGCCTTTAAGGCCATTTAAAAACAGAAATACAGTTTAAATATTCCTCTTTTCTAGAGGCTTTAACTCAGGCAGCTCTGGGAAAACCCACCTTGTTTCCTTCTCTCTGCTGTTGTTGGCTTAGGTAGTTTCCTTTCCCTCCCTCCTCACTTGGATGAGGAGTGACCTCCCTTCCCCCAGAGCCTGGGATGTTGCCCAGTCAACATGAAGCCCATGACATGAGAAAAGTGCTGCTTCTTACACAGCATTGCTCAGGGACAAAAAGAGAAAATAAAGTATCCACCTGTCAATCCCGCCTTCTCTGTCAGCCTGTACACAGGTTAAAAAATGCTTTCAGAAAACAGAGTGTCATTGTTCAGATCTGTTGCTACTCTGAGTAATACAAACCCCAGTACAAACTGGGGCTTGTAAACAAACATCACCAATGGTTTTGCTGCAAAAACCCTCTTGAGAAACACACTTAACATTTGGTCAACATGGCAGAGAGAAACTCTCCCCCAAGCTTTGTAAAGCAGATGAGTCATTTCCACCACTGCCTGGGACAGAAGGAGAGTTTACTTAGCATAGCCCCATTTGATGGTTTTCTGCTTTGTGAGTCATCGGGGCTTTCTTTTCAGCTGGTCACCAACAGAGTGGCTTTGCTGACAAGTGGATTGTGTACAAGGGAGAGACAGCTCTGGCCATGGGCAGCCAACTTTCTCCTCTGCTCCACTGGAGCAGGGGAGCTCAAGCTAGAAAGCACTGTGCAATAGTCTTGTCACTCATCTAGTGGTAGATGTGGGATTTATGGAGGGATGGCAACTTGCTTATTTAAGTTAACCATGGTTTTAAGACATGTAATCCCTCTGCGCCGTGATTGGTGTCCCTGCAGCTCCATCTGGCTCTACAGCACACAGACCTGAGTGGCACATGGGAATAGCCTGCAAGCCAGATGCTCAACATTTATTTTTACTGATGAATAAACTTTGTAAGCATCTCATTATATAGTTGCCTGCCCTAATTAGTAACATTCAGACAAGCATTAATCTGCAAAAATGCTTAGCGGTGCTGAGAGTTCTCTGTGGAGCTCTGAGGAGACATCTTTGTGGAGGGATGGAGGGGAGGGCTGGAGTAGAAACAAATGAATGCCTGGGGTTTTGGTGCAATCTAGTTAGGTGTTCCAGGAGTTTTCAATGTGTTGGGCTCTCCTGAGTGAGTCAAGTGCAACTCTTTGCTGAACTGCATGGAATGGCCAGTGGATTCCCTTAACAAAAGGGAATTTGATTTTGGCCTTGTTATTGAGAGTTGGGATTGTTTAGCCTGGAGAAGAGAAGACTCAGAGGTGACCTTATCACTTTCTACAACTCCCTGAAAGGTGGCTGTAGTCAGGTGGGAGTTGGTCTCTTTCTCCAGGCAGCAACTGACAGAAGGAGAGGACACAGTCTTAAGCTGTGCCAAGGGAAATGTAGGCTGGATATACGGAAAAGTTTTTTACAGAAAAGGTAATAAAATATTGGAATGGTCTACGTGGGGAGGTGGTCCATTCACCATGTCTGGATGCGTTTGAGAAAAGACTGGATGTGGCACTTGGTGCCATGGTTTAGTTGAGGTTAGGGTTGGGTTGGACTTTATGATCTTGGAGGTCTCTTTCAACCTAATGATTTTGTGATTCTGTGATTTGCATCATCATCCTGAAAAGAACAGACCATCTAACAAGCTTGTATTAATCTGCAGTGATGTTGGCCCTACCTCTGCTGCCTTCATCCTGCTGCTTTGAAAGTGTGAACAGACAGTGAAGGTAGGACAGAATTGCCTGGTCTTTGGATTCCTGGTCCTCTCCCAAGCCCCACAATCCCTAACACCTGGGTCTCAATTGCATCCTGTCTTGTGTCTGTGGATGAAACCCAGGCCCTGTGATGAGCTCTGTGCTGGCAAAGCCCTGATGCCACCACAAAACTACTTTTTCAAGAGGATGTTCCTCTTGAACATACATCAAACCAAAAGTTTCCTGTGCTGTTGGATAAAAGATGAACACCCTGTTATCTCTTGCTGGAGGAAAGCCTGTATTACAGTAGACCCACAGTCCCCCAATGTACACAGTTATCCTGAGAGGTAAAGTGATAACTCTAATGCAAGACAGAAGACATGACAAGCAAGTGGAAATTTTTGCATAAAAGAAAATATCAGAGGCTACAACAGGTATTAATGAACTGAGAAAACAGACAGATGTACATTAGGGATTTGAGTGATACCTGGGACCATATTTTACTTTATTTCGTTCATATTTTTACATCTGGCACTTTCACCATATTAATGATTTAAGGAATAATTATTGTAAGGTTGAGTTTCCTTTTAAAAACTTTCAGTGTTCCATCCTGGAATTCATTCCAGATGCTGGTAACTAAAACTGAAGAAACATGCTTCAAAATGATAGTTTTCTCCCAGTCAGGATGACAGCAAAATATGTAAACGACCAATGGCTCTTTAGCTGCTTGGTTCTTTATGAGCTATCTGATTCCCTTCCAGTTTGTTTAAAATTTTTACCATGCAGATGTTCCTTTGGGTGACCAATTTTTATAGTTTTGAAAAGATTATATCAGTTTTCCATGGTATTGTGTTACTGTATTTCTTGGATTTTTTTATAGCACTTGAAAGGCTAATTTCTTAATCAGACATTACTAGTGGAATGTAGAAAGAGAGGTTAAAAAGCCAAACTGGCACTGAGAATTAAACACAGGTTCATAATAATATGAAAGGAAAACAAAAAGCATCAACTTGAGGATGTTGTTATTGAATGAAAGTTGAGAAAACTGCTAGGAACATGCATTTTTTATTATTATCAAAGGTGTTAAAATATGTACATAGCATATGTTTGGCACTGAATTGTTGTTACACAGCTCTGTAGTATTCAGCTGTCTTGGATAAAAACTATCACTTTGATACTGGAAAATTATTATGAAAATGTTAGTTTTGGGCCTACTAGTAAAAAGCAAAGATTGTCTTGCATGCCAGTGAGGTTTCAGTCAAGGGTTTGCACTGTTTCCAGAAACTATCTTTGGCAGCCACCAACTTTCACCTCTGTCAATAAGCCTGCATAACATTTTGTCCTTCCTTATCCTTGTCAGGAGAGCTGATGGGGAGACAAGAGATTCGACTTGGCTTCACACCCAGAAATTCAGAGACAGATTTCAAACACCACTTTAGGTTTATAAGTAGCAACTGAAACGGGATTTAAGGAATGCTGGTACAAACATTAAGAAATACTCAGAAAGAAGGAAAAAACCACTTCCCACTAGAGAGTTATTCTGTTTTGTCTCAAAGTAAACATGAATGCTGTTATATTGACACACAGCTTACGTAGATGCATGGTTTGGGTCCAGTCCAGTGCTACCATAATTGCAACAGCTACACCAGAGGCAGGTTGTTTTTTTATCAACTATTCCCAAATTCCAGGTTTCTTTAGCTCAGGGTCTTGAGCTAGGCTCATCCTTCCAACAGGTATGCTGTTTCCAAATTCTTTAGAGAGTATCTTATTTCTGGAAGCTCAGGATTCAGAATGGGCTGCCTATTTCCCGCAGAGTAGTTTCCATTGAGTCATATCATGTTCATGGGAACAAAAAAACAAACCAGAGCTGTGTTAGTTTATAACCTTGTGTGAATGTTACGTAACTTGGCTTCTGAAAGTTTTCTTTACCTTCTTCTGGAGCACTGGAAATTGGCCCCAGCCAGCGGCAGGACGCAGAGATGGTTGTGCTGGCGCTCCAGCTGGTGTGAGCATTTTCTCTGGAGCCTGTTCAGGGAGTCCTGCTCACACAACCAGCACTAAATCATCAGGCTCAGGGTCAGGTATAAGTTTTTCATCAGATGACAGAGTCAGGGACCTGTCACCTCTTCTTTGCCTCCAGCCACAGCATGGAGCACAGCCCACTGCTGAGGATCACCCAAGAATTAGCACCTAGCAAATTCCCTTGCTGCTTGCAGGAGCCCAAGGCATCTCTCTGACTGTTAGTTTTCCTGCTCTCCTCCTGTTTTATGTTGTAGTTTGTGGCTTTGGGTCTTTTCTGCAGCTTGTTTTAAGCTTGTCACAAGTTTGGAGGAAATGTTTTCCAACTTCCTCTGTGTATGAGCAGGGAAACAGAAGCAGAAATGCTCTACATCTTACATTTCTGTCACTTTTGCAATTGCAAGGGATGTGGTCTCATTTTGGTCCTCCATTCCTGGGTAGAGATGTACTTTGCAGCAGGAAATGTATAAGTTTTTGTATAATGATAGAGAAGCACTGATCTTCTCTGTGCTGGGGTTTTAGTGCCTGTTGTGTGTGAAAAGCCAACCACCTCCTTTGCTCATTGGATTAGGGATGAGTACAAATCCTCAGACATGATGATTTTTCTGAGTCATTGGGGAACAACTTTACCAACTTATTTCTGTCCCCTGCTTTTCTAAACACTCCTTAGTGCTGAATAATTGTGCTGTTGCCCAAAGATCTCTGCCTGCAATACCACGGAAAGGATTTTGGAGCAGAGGTGCTGCTTGGGCCGGCAAGGAGATGTAAGATTTCCTGGGGGAGAGCTGCCCAGAGCAGGCCAACACTAGCCAAGCTTCCTAAGTGCTTCATTTCCACTGCTGTGAAATCCATGCACACACAAAGCTGCGAGCCAAACCACAGGTCGCAAATCAGATTTTCTTCTAAAAATCACCAGCAACCCAAGCTGGCGTTCTCTTTTTGGTGCATTTTATTTCTCAAACTCTCAAGGAAGTGGGTGGCTATCTCGCCTTCTGCTCAGTAGCCTTGGGGGTGAGAGCAGCTGCCTGACCTCAGATACACATCCCCAAAGGCTGTACCTGCATAGACCTTGTACTGAGGGAGCAATGCTGAGAAGGCCATTAAGACCTGGATTTATCTGGTACAAGTAGAAATAAGTCAAGTATTTTTAAGCCTTCCAGCAAACTTGATCAAAACACAACAATCGCTTTCCTCAGCTGTTGTCTTCCACCCCTTTTCCTCCCACTTCAGCCTGAATTAAGTGAAGCTATCCCTAGATTCACATGATGGAGGGGCCTGTGCAGTTTCCATGCCAGTCATATGGACTCTCACTAGATTTGCGTAGAACTGACTTGTTTGGTATGAAAAACTAGAAATATTTTGATCAGTTTTAAGTAAAACAAATGGACTCTAAAGAACTAAAACCTGGGACCTGTGCAACTGGAGGAAGAGGATGCTACAACCTAATGTACTGTAGGAAAAGGACAGCAAGAGCATATTTCCTCTGACCTCTCTGAATTTGAAGAGTGATGGCTCAATAAATTAAGGATGGATCTAACTCTCTGAAAAGTGTTTACAGATACCAGAATGGTATTTCTGGTTGCCGGGACTACATCTTAGACCTGGCACTTTTGTTCTCCTAGCCGCTATTAAAATTTCCATGCATTTATGCCAGGGTAGAATTGACCTTATACCATACTCATCTGTATTCGAAGCATGCTGGGAGGGAAAAGAAATGGAGACACTCTAGGTGACATTTTGTTTTCTATACTCTGCTCACTTAATTGAGAAATCAAGGCACTGACTAAAGAAAATACAGTAAAGAGAAATATAGATATTTATGTAAATGTGATGTATGTTGCAAGAAAAAAATTAATTGAGAATTAATGTAATTTTCTCAAAAGTACAAAATAATTTGGATTGTGGAAGGGTTATTGGGGCTGAGAAAATAAACATTTCCTGTTGTGGTTTCTGCAAAATATCTCCGGTGGCAGTTTTAGAGTCATCTGTAATTTGTGTTCTCTGGGGAAATATTTCTGTGATTACATATAGGTCTGAAAGTTACAGTAAGTATGTCTCTCCTGGATCAATGAGCCCTGGAAATCTTTATCTTCATTAGTTATAGCCTCTGTCATTCCAGGGCTCTGAAGGATACATTTAAAGTATCAAGCGTAGTCATTATAATGCAATAGGAAATGGTCTAATAAATTATCTGTCCTGTTATTGTTTCTAGGACAAATATTGGATGTAGGAAAGATTTATTAGACGGATATATTTGTGAATTTATCTTATAAATTAAACTTTTTGGAAACTGAGTCTATTATTAACACCAAGACCCCACAAGGATTTAATTAAAGGCCTATTAGTCAAACTAATTCCTGACATGACATAGGTTTGTATTACACAAACATATTTGACTTTCCAAACATGCTTGTGAGATTTGGCATTTTGCTGAGAGATACTTATTGATAAACATAACTGGGAGAAATTACTGAAAAGAAATTCTGGCTTCCACTGGACTTATAAATTACCTCCTATTACTGGTGCCTGGGAAAAAATGAACATATTGTAGAATAATTCACTGTTATAAAATCACTTCTAGTAGGACAGATTCAGAATATTGGAAGCGACCCTATATTTAGAGAGCAAAAGGATAAGGGCCACACACACTTCCAAACCAGACTCAAATTTTCATGATATGAGCATGAAAACTTGGTCTGTGCTGTAACAGAGTTAGAGCAAAATGTCAAGAGGAGTTCAACACCACTGGCAGCAAGACAGACCTGGGAGCTGGGATATCTGAGCTCCCCTCCCATCTCTGTCACAGACTGGATCATAAAACCACAGAATGGTTTGGGTTGGAAGGGACCTAAAGATCATCTGGTTCCAACCCTCTGCCCTGGCCAAGGACACCTTCCACCAGACCAGATTGCTCCTTTCCATATGACATTGGGATTTAAGCCAGAGTCCTGTTTGGATCTTGCTTAGGACCTTGTGATTGCACATTTCCAGGGCTGTAGAGAAACCAGGCATGGTCTGAATCTTTCATCAGTCTTTTAAATGCAGAAAGCATTGGCCATGATATCTCCATGGACCAGTTGCTGGGATAATTGTGCCATTTCACACTCACCTGTAGAATAGATATAACAGCATTTCCAGGTGCTTCTCTCTGTATGGATTTTAAAACAGAGACTGGGAAAGGCGAAGTCATAATGGAGCTTTAGTCCCTGCTTTACCTCTGTATCAATCCCAGCACCACTGGAAGCAGCCAGGGATGGTAACTGGGGACTGTGCACGAGGTCATTGATGGAAGTCAGACCTGGCAGAAGTTAATAGGAACAAATGTAAACACAGCTCTTCTCCTTGCAGTCATGGGGTTTGTACAGTGTGAGTGAACGCTGCTTAGCCTGGTTTAGGTTTAGGGACAGCTGATCTGCCTTGGGGTCTCCTCCAGTGCTGGTTTCTTTGACTCTATTAGATGTTTTCACACAGGGGCTTTACAGTCACTGCTGATACATCATATCTCAGCTAATTCAGCAGACACCTTGGTACAATTAGTAAGAAGATATTCCCCTATCGCATCTAAAATGAAGCTTATTTTACAGCTTCTTGGCATGGAAAGTGTTTTGCTAACCTCTTACACCAGAGCCATAGAGGTAGAATTCATCAGATTAACATTTTAGCACTGTGGCTTCATCAGAAGGGTCTGTTGTGGTCTGCATCTCCTGGAAGGGCAGCGATCCCCTTCTAACACCCAAGTATCAGTTCTTGAGCACATCAGCCAGATGTCAAACTCAGCCTTCCTCTTACCAGAGAATAAATAAGGGAGGATTTTCACACCAGTTCCCCTCTACAATCCTGTGGGGTTAAGTCGTGGTGTCTCAGTTTTGGTGAGTATGACACAGGCAGAAGAAATGAACCTTGTCCTCCCACTGCTAGTGCATGGGTTGTGCTGACAGTGGGCAAAGGTGCCACGTGCCACCCGTGGTGTGGTTCAGGGCCACCCTGGTGACAAACTGCTCATGGAGGAGAATGGCTCTGAGCCAGCCCACTGGGCTGGAGCATTTTCAGTGAAAATGTAATTAATGAGAAGGCTTTCTGCAGCCATCCTCAGGGTTCAGTAAAAGCATGGCTTGATGTTTTAAAAAATTATCCAAAGATGTTTTTAAAAAATCCTGCATGTTTATACAAACCATTGTTTTTCCTTTACCAAAATCTATATGGAAAAAAAAGTGTATTTTGGAGATTTTTTTTGATGGACAAAGAAACCAAAGTCCTGCCCTTGTCCTTT
The DNA here is from genome assembly GCA_024734555.1 of Trochalopteron elliotii. Lineage (NCBI taxonomy): Eukaryota > Metazoa > Chordata > Aves > Passeriformes > Leiothrichidae > Trochalopteron > Trochalopteron elliotii. The sequence continues at coordinate 1,659,289 of JANPWX010000399.1, forward strand.
GCCCCTAAAAACCTCAATGCAGAAGTCTGTGAAATTTTGAATTTAATTTAGGGGTTTATTTCACATCAGTTAGAACAGAACTGGCTTTACAAACAAACAAACAAAAATTATAGGCTGAATTCTTTTTTGTGCTGCAACAAGACCTATAGGTGAGACTTCAACAGGGAAAATGCAGGGGAAGCAGAGTAGAAACTGAAAAAGCATCCACACTTTAGAGAGTTATGGAGATTAATAAAGTCATTGTCCATCACCTTAGCTCTTCCCTGGACAAAGTAATCCTAGTTAACTACCCCCATCAGACAAAGATTAGCCTCATCTCTTTCAGCAGGGCCAAGTGGATGGAGGCAACTCCATATTCTTTGAAAAAGGTGAGGACTGGAACATGACTATCATGAGTAGCCTGGATAGATATGAAGACATCAAAGGAGAAATAATTGCACAGAATTTGGGGAACTCAGTGGGGTTTTCAGGCATGATTTAAGGCAGAAGAAGAAAGCAGATGATGTTGGCTCTAGTCCTGGCAGTGGTGGTGAAAGTGGAGGCTGTTTCAAGCCCTGCAATCCTCTGTGAGAAACTAAAGGAAATTTCTCTGCAGACTTTAATGGAAAATGTTCTCTGCTTTTCAGTCTCATTCTTGATGAAAGTGGAAAATTTTTCTAGAAATTAAACTTCAGTGGAAAACAGGGGTTTTGAAACTTTGAACTTGTCTGTTTTCCAGGAAAACCTTCATTAATAGCCAACATTATTAGCGAGGACACATGACTCATGAAAAGCTCAAGAAATTTTCATTTTGAACTAGCAAATAATGAAAAAGAAACAAATTGTCTAGGAATGTGACAGAACTTTCGGGGGGTTTTATCTTCTCTCTAAATTGCAGTGATATGGAAGATTTGAGTCAATATTAATCACATCTCGCAACCTAGGAAATGAGACTGAATTCTGCTCCCAGCCCACTGGGTGATACTGCTTTGCAGTCACCAGCACTGAGCCAGTTCACACCAGCCTGCCATTTGGCCCTGAATCTCCTGCTGATGTGGTATTTGAATATCATCTCTCCCCGCACCCTGATCAGATTAAGAGCAGGACTTTAAGAGACTAGAGTCATTGCAAAATTAAGGCAGAATTCATACTGTGTGTCTGCAATGCATTGGAAAGAAAATTAGTAAAGCTAATAAAAGCAAAAGGTCTTATTAATTTCTTTATTTTCTCCTGGCTTCAGCTCGGGGACTAGAATTAACTTGTGGCAAAAGCATATAACTTAACTACAGACTTAACTACAATTCATCCTCCTGATCTCCCTTCTGAAGAGTTACAAAATCCTCAATGAAAAGCCTCAGAAGACCACTAAATATGATTGCTAGTGCAGTGCTAGGTGCTACTCTTGTGTCCATCAGTTGTCAGTTCTTCTCAAGACTTGAAGAGATCAAGGTGTTGCTTCAAAATGGGAGGGGTCTTTGCACCAGCAGTCCTTGTGACTCAAGATGCTGAGGGAAATACACTGATTGCAGAAGGTACTCAAGCACCTTTAAGATCACAGTAATTTTTCGTCTTTAATGATCATCATCCCTTCTCAGGGATCAATTCATTAAAATACTTCTTTGTCTTTGGCACATAGTTGTGTCATAATTACTTTTTTCCCCTGGATCTGCTAAATCCAAAGTCTGTGTAGTGATCTTGACTTTCCCTCCTCATTTTGACTGTCATGAGTATTGTCAAAGAATTGGCTTTTCCTGCCACAGCCCAGGGTCTTGAGGGCAGCACTAATGCCAGTCAGTGTTGAAGACTGATCCATGTATCCCAGAGAAAGATTGCTCGTCCCAAACTCCTCTGGAAATACCAATCAATGTTGCCATCTGGAGGACACACGGCTTTACAGTAGACCCTGTTTCCATTTTATGCTGCTGCTGTGATACCCCCATCATGAAAGCCCAGCTCACCACAAACAGTTGTTACTCTGCTTTTCATGTCCCAGATTTTCTTCAGTTCCTTCTGCAACTGATTATATCTGTTAGTCTTTTTTTGGATGTTCCGTGAAGCCTATCATTATTGTATTACTTTTACATCTGAGAAATTGTTGCTATTATCATTATTAAATAATAACAACCATATCTGATATCTTGATTTGACAGAAACACAAAAAACCCAACCAAACTCCATGTTTCCTTTACAAATGATTACTGGTGTCTTGGAAAAGCATTTTTGCTCAAAGCAAGGGCTGTGCAGCCTGGCAGACTCAGAGCAGGCAGAGCTCTGGCTTGCTCTCTTTAGGAAAGTCAAAGAGTAAATTTCTCATGAAACTGAGTCCTGGATGTAAAGTGCAGAGATAGAAAGTGCTTTTACATAGGTCAATTTAACCCCTTCCTTTGTAATGTTCCTAAGGACAGGATATCATCTGACAGAGCTATAGATAATAGAGGTCTAATATCATCTAGGTTTCTATAACCTGTATGGTGAGTGTGGTATCTCCATGGGATGGTTCATCTGACTTACCCAGACATCTGCTCTAGGAGGAATGCAGAGCTCTTCTTTTCTCACTGACTTTAGAGGAGGGTCTTGAGCAGTCTTTTCAAATGCATGTTCAATTTTTAGATAGCTGAAGGTGTCTGAACTGAACACATATGGCTGCCAAAGCTGGGTTAAAACTCTTAGATATCCTGAGACACTGACTTCACTAACCTAGACCAAGGCAGGTTCTCCCTGTTCTAGTCTTAAGACAGTGAATCTTTTGTGATATGAAGATAATATTAACCTTTATAAATCTAGATCTTATGTAATTGGATTTGAAATGACTTTATTAGCAGTCGCAAGGATGAAAGAGCTAATCCAGGCATCTCTGTGTTTCATACCAGGTACTCCAAAGAAATTCACTATTGTAGTTTACCAGTAATTATATTAACTTGTATCACAGAAGTGATTCTGCAGCTGTACCCCAACGTGCACCTGATATTCCAATTTATGTTGAAACCTAAAACAACAATTAAAAATAAACCCTCTGGATTTTCTGCTTCTGAATTACTTCTCATCACTCAGAATATTTTATATTTGATGTGAAGTCCATTGCTCTAAGAGAAGATTGCTTCTGACCTCCATGAGCTCTGGATGTGGTTCCATTTCTTGTGCTTTAGTTGAGATTATGTGGGGGATCTGTGGTTGGTGTGGCCATTCCAGCTCCTTGGGTCTGAATTAATTAGTTCTGGACAGCAGTTGAAGTCAGCACTTTCTAGGGAAGACAATCTAAAGAACCACGGGTTAAATGAACATTACTAGAAACAGAAATAATGCTGGAAACTACCTTCAGAGGTCATCTTTGCCCACTTTCTGCCCCAAGCTCTGACTAAGCCTCTTGGTCAGAAGTTTGTTTAACCTGTTCTTAATGGCCTTAACTTCCAGGATCCCAGCACCTCCTCCCCAGAAAGCCTCTTCCAGATTTTCACTGTTCTTCCTGTTTAAAAGAGTTGTTCTTCTTCCCCAGTATTTTATCCAGACTTTCCCTGAAGAGTCACGCTATAACTCCCCATCTTATCCTCCACTGACACAAAGCTAGAAATTGCAGAGCCAAGAAAACAGAACAGTGATTTTTCTTTACCAGTTGAGACAGAGACATCAAACACAGTTGTCAACGTCAATTTGGGCAGCACAGATGGCCCCTCTTCAAACATCAGTCAGATCAGAAAGTGATTTCTGGTTCTCAGTGGAAACAACATCCCCAAGTTGTCGGATCCTGTGAGCTCCCTGGGATAATAGCTTCCAGCAACATTCACCATGTACAAACTTTGGTGTGCCAAATCTCCCGTGACCTGAGGGCAATAACTTCAGCAGACAGTGGCAGAGGATGGATATTGCAAGGTTCAGTGGGAGTGGTCCCTGTAAAAATTAATTGATTTTAGGACAAATTGCACCCCAGAAGATCTTGACAGTAGGATCCCAGGAGGAAATGGGCAGCCATCTATTCTGTAACCTCCACAGCTTTTGTCAGCTTGCAAGTTAGGTTCCCTGCTCCATAGGGTGTTTTTAAATCGAATGTGGGAGCCTGTATGGACACATATAGAGACATATGGAGACCTCGTGTTCTCAGGCCCAGGCTCTCCTATACTTCTTCTAATTTAAAGGAATGCCTCTGTTCCTAGCTGACCTTTTAGTGATTCATGGAGTACTCCTTCAGTATTCCTGTTTTAAAATTGGAATGCAAGTTTAGCAGGGACATTTTTGTAAGCAGAATGACATTAACTCCATAGAAATGAATTTATGAATTTATTTTAAAAGCAACATGATTTCTTACTTGATGTCCTGCCAAGAAGTCTTGCAAATAATTTTATTCTCTACTTGGTATAGAGGGGTTGAGTACAGCCCTAATTAGGTACTTAATTTTCTACTTTGATGTATTAGCAGCCTTCTTGGTAATACTTGTTTGTAAACAGTGTGAAGTTGGAAACCATGTTATGTTCATATATTTTCAATAACGCTGTGGTATAACATCCCTTGTAAATCTCCAAACAGGCTATTAAAGGACTTTCCTGTGGCTTGCACCAGAGCACTGATGGAAACTGAGGCACAGTGCAGCGATGGGATTTGGTCCAACAGGACTCTCCAAGCCCTGCTGTGCCCCTCTCTGTGCTGGTGTCCTTACCAAGGGGGGTAAAAGGGGTTTAAAGATGCCTTTGCCACTTTTGTGCCTTTGTCTCCACCAATGAATCGTGTGTTAAATTCAGTTAAAACTTCCCAGTGAGGGCATGGAGAGGACCTTTGTGCGTATCTCCAGGCAGATGTCTGGACAGGCTGGTACACTGTGACCATGTTGACAAAACCCATGGTGGAACCACTTTCTGCTGTCTTGGAAACTGCTGTGTTTAAGGGAATAATTTTGCTATTGCCACTGTTTTCTTTTGCATCTGTCCCCCAAAACTGAGCAATATTTCAACCCAAATTAAATGGGTTGTTGCTTTCAGAGCAGCACATTTGACTCCTGTGTATGACTTTGCCATTTTTGTCTTGTTGAATACTCTCTGTCAGACTATGATGAATGATTACAGAACAAAGTAAAAAATAGGCTGAAATCAAAATGTTTCAGCTTTGTTGAGAAAACACATTCCAGTTGAGCCAAAGTGGGTTTTTCAAGGAAGTTTCCTAATGGGGAAATTGTAATTGCGAGCAGGGGGAATTGTGAGCTGCTCCTGGGATTTAGTAAAAATATTTATTTTTGCAAAGGATCTTGCAGGAACCTTTGCCATAAAAGACCCCCAACAGAGATGCACTAACCCCCCTTCTCATCCTTTTGAGGATCAGAATGTTTTGTGTGACTTTGGGGATTGGGTCTGGGTTTGGGAGCCTTTGGAGAGGAGCATGCAGTTCTCACTATGCCCTACCACAATATATTGCATTTATCCCACTTCAATGTGCAAAGTGTGTCTTTAATTTCCAGTGAACAAAGATTTGGTTTCTTGTTCTGCCTTGTTTTCACCATATATTTTCCAAAACCACTTTTTTCCCCATTAATGTTCACCTTTAACCTATTGATTTGCTATAAAAACAAGCCCTTTTATAAAGGAAAGGTAAAAGGAAATGAGGGAAAACATAAACACATTGCAAAAGCAAGGATTTCCCAGAATAAACCCACATATAACACAAATATATGATGTAGCTTCTTTTATTAGCACTGTAAAAAAGAAGGCAGGGGAAAATGTGAAAATACATTAGGGATTTTAAAGGCAAGCAAATCAATTAGTCATTACTGACATAAATTTCCCTTTCCTGGGGACGTTCAACCTTCTCATATCCCATGGATGAACTCTAAAGCACCTGTAGTAGATCTGTTTTCAGTAAAGAGATTTAAACTACTGTAGATGTTTTTCCAAGGAAAATACAATGTTGACAGAATAATGCGTGGAAGAAGAGGCTACTAAGGCAGCTGCTATAAATTGCCAGCCTTGTAATCCCTCTTGCAACACGCCCAGCTTCACAGGATGTGCATTTGTTGATGCTCTACATATGGTTTTGAGCAAAAGTAATTCCCCCTGCAACATGACGAAAACTAAGCATGCCCTACAGTTGCAAAGGAAGGGTCCTCCCCTCACTTCCCTCCCCTCCCCTAGCACTGGGATGCGGATGCTCCTTTTGGAAAGCAGCACTGTGTTTCCACATATATCTCCATCACCTGGATCGATGTCTGTGGCACTGGCAGTAGTTAGGACATGAGTGTTCCCAGATGTCCCCACTGGCCGTGTGCTGGGGGCTGGGATGGTCCCCTCAGGATGCCCAGCTTGGCTTGTGCTGCCAGTAAAGGTGGGTCTCTGGTAGTGCCCCCCATCATGGTTACACCATTCTTCCTGTGCCCCCCCCCCATGCTTGCCAAGGGAGGGGAGCATCTGGGAGAGATGGTAGAAACCTCTTCCACCATCTTGGTGTAGTTCGGCTGTTCAGCTTTTCTCCTCCAACATCCTTTTCCACAAAGCAATTTTAGCATTTTAGCTTTGGACACAATAAGGTTCTTATAGACCCTTCTTGTTGTCAAAGCTGATTCTGTGCTTTACAGGCTTTTTTTTTTTCCCCTAAATATTATAATTTAAACATTCCCAGCCCTTTCTACTGATGGAGGCACCCCTAAACTCCACTCTTTGTAGCTGCAATAATTTTCTGACAGATCATTTTCCCTGTCTTCTTTCTTGTGTGGCCACAGAAAGAGCTGCCCATTCCTAGTTGAGAGCAACTGCTGCTGCTCAGGAAAACCCTGCTCAGGGCTTCCTCATCTGGAATGGTCTTTGGATCCCTCAGGGATGGTCTGTGCATGTTCATGCATGAATGCTCTGGATCCCTGATCTCACAAAGATCTCCCTGGAGCAGAACTGTAAAACAGGCAGGGGAAAAGATTTTGTGGGAAACCCCACACCACAGGAGTGCCTGATCCTGAAAGAGCAAGAGTAGGTACATGAGGATGCAACCAACACTCTCCCAGCTGTTGTCCTTTGCAGAAGCTTTGCTCTGTCTCCTTCTCAGCTATTCTGGTCTCAGCTGCAAGAATTGTTTCAACCACGTCTTGTAATCCAGTAACTTTTCCATGTAAAATGCTTTAGGAACAGCAGCAGTGATCAGCACTCAGGACTCCTCTGCAGCAGCCTTGAGCAGATGCAGTGAAGCCAAACCCTCTTGTTCCATCTCTTACTCCCAGCAGCTTTTGACCTGCCTCCTACAGGACCACACGGAGATGGCTCAGGATGCTCCCACCCTGTCCCTGCTCATGTGCCTTTGGGGACCATGAGTCAGAGCCTCTCCAGGACGAGGTGTGAACTGCAAACACCATCTCCCTTCTCCAGTGCCTAAACCGAGGCTGAGGATGAGATATCTGGGCTGTGCAGTTCGTGGGAGCAGTTCAGAAGCAGCTCCCACACTGGTGCTGCTGCACAGAACAAACCAAATCTCACCCATGGCAGTAAGTGAGCAGCCAGGGCTGTGTGTCAGCATGGCACTGTTGAACCCCATGAGAGAGGTGAGAATAGGAGGATAAATAAACTGCCACTGGCATCAGGCATGAGGAGGGTTTCACTGCTTGGCAGGGAAATTTGCATGTTTTGAGTCAGGCATACTTCTTTTCTGTTTGTGTTTTTTTGGTTGTTTCTTGGGGTTTTTTTAATTTACTCTAAATAAAAAGGAATGTTTCCTATAGAAAATAATTTCTATAGAAAAAGAAATAGATGTGTTTCACACACACACATGCATAGAGACACAAACCATGCAGTTAATAGGAATCCCATTGTCTGTGGAAAATCAACATAGATGAATGTTTCTGGATGTTCACAATGAGCCCCCAGGCCGATGGCTCTGGTCTGACCTTCTCCAGCATGAAAGTCTCAGGAGGAAAAGGTCTCCCCATTTTCTTCCATTTTGAGTTCTGCTATCTCCTGGGGAGTTCCTGAGGACTGTGGGATGCCCGTGAGGAGGGACAAAAAGCTGGTGGGACCCGGGTGTGGGAGCTAGGGAATCAAATACACTTTAGATTGGCAAATTGAGGATGGCCACAGGGCTCCTGGGCGATGCCTTTTGGCCAGGGTTTGATATTTACTGGTTCGCACTTGCTCTATGGGTCTGTGACCTCTTTTTGAAACCTCTTCTTTACGAGTTTATTTTGGCTGGGCTCAGGCATTCATAAAATTCCTAGGGAACGGGAGGCTTGAAGCATGGCTTGTAAAAGGAGGAGTGGGGAGGTGGGAGAATGGATTGAGGAGGAGAGTTTTCCATTACCCTGTCACAGCCTCCCTAGCACAGGTCTTACGCCTCTGAGTTCCTTTGCAAAGCTGCAGGCTTCTGAAAAGGGGAGACAGAAAGGGAGGAGAGAGGGGGGAAGGCTTCCTTCCCCATTTGGGAGGCAGGATCCATCCCTAAGTATATAGGTCTTTCTCCAGTTTCCCTTGTCAGTCATCCTTCTGCAGCTTTTGGTCTTCGCAGCAGGTCAGCAGAGTTGGTGAATAGCTCGGCAAGCACAAGGCATCTGAAACAAATTAGATCTCTTATAGCCACCCAGAGACTGATGATGGATGGAGGTCTGTATTTACAGCAAAACTAATTGGCAACATACACAGACATCCAAAAAAGTATATTATTTTGCCAGACTTTGGAGTCGCTAGGCCCTTTATTTTTTATTGCAGAACATTATACAGCTAGAGATAAAAAAGAACAGTGAAAGTTTTAAATCTAATAAAAGCATTTGACTGCAGAGTAAAAATAACATACACAGAGAAGTTTGATTTGGAATCGAATTTTATTAATGGTCTTTTCTCCACAAAATGTTTCCAATTAAAAAACAATTCTGAAGTGATGCATTAATAAACTGCTCCCCCCTCTCCTTTGGAGGGACTAAGAGTTTTAAAGGCTGAGGTGGATAAAAAAATCCAGTGGATGTTATTAAAACATAATTTAATATAACCTAAATATAGTGCTTGCATACCACAGAGAGAGAACCGGCTGTATAATTGAATTCGAAACAATGATAGTATGTTGACTTTTCAAAGAGAAATATTATCAGATTGTAAGCTGCTGTTCAAAAGAGGGGTCTTCTTTAAACACCAAGGCATGCAAGAAGCAATAAAGAGCAAAATCAGCCACATTTCCCTCGACAGCATGTGGCAGATTTAGATTTCTCAAAGGCATGAATATATGTGAAATTGGGAGCATGCGGTAGATGAACAGTCTGGATTCCAACAAGTCATTTGTTTGATTTTTAGATGAATGATATCTTTGCTTAGAAAAGAGGAGAGAAGGGAAAATACAGAGAAAGACAGATAAATGGGTCTTGCAGATCTGGTCTCCCAAAAGCGTTTGAGAAAATTATGTATTTCTATCTGTCGATGTCATTGGGCAGAGCCTGGCTCTGAGTGGTGAAAGCTCGTGTAAAGTGTTTTCCCTGGGCCGGGAGCATTGTTCCCTGATAGACATATTTGCATGAGAAATAGGTGAGCTCTAGAGAAGGTCAAATGCTTGCATGATGAGGGGGCTTTGGGCTGGGGAGGGGGCTCTGATTCCCCTGACCACCTACACTTTTATAGCTTTCCTTAATTTTGTTTTGAAGCAGGAATGAGGGAAGAGTGATCAGATGATCTGCATTAGCATCTTTCTGTGCTAAATGTCCAACTTTCTCTTTGCTCACGCAGAAGACAAAAGAACAAGTCCCTTGCCCACCCCAAACACCAAAAAATCTCCATCCTCAGGAATCCTCCTCCTCAAGCCAGAGGCTGCAGCACACACGGTGGGATCAGGGAGCACCCACACCCTGTGACACCCTCAGCTGGTTCAGAGCCAGACCAAAAGGGTCCTCCTCGTCTCACCAGGCAAGGCGAAGACCTCTCTACACCCAACCATATCATTTGCATCCACTTCAACGCCCCTTTTCCCAGCAGCACTGTGTGAAGGGATCTAAGTGCAAATAAGAATTAAACCCATGATCTTCCTCTGAAGGATTATCCCTGATCGCCCATTATTACTATTATTACTGTGTTTGCTGGGGCGGGTTTTCTTATTCTAAGCTTTTTTCTCTCTCTCTCTCTCTCTTTTTTTCTTTTTTTTTTTTTTTTTTTTTTTGGCTGCATCTGGGAAACTGTCCTTTGTGTAAACAGCTATCAGAGTGAGCAGGAGTATGTGATCCATTAGCTCCGCTGAAAACACAATCATTGTGTTATTCCAAGCTGATGAAAACGTCCTCTGTAGTTTTCTCTCCCAATATCCACATGCCAATCAGCATTTGTCAGTGATATAATTTTCTCGCATAAACACATCCGTTGTGCAACTTCCACCCCGAGTAAATAGACATAATTCCAAAACCAAATAACACACTTGGAGGGGAACGGGAGATTAGACAGAAAAGGAGGTGGAGGGGGAGCAGAGGGGAGTGAAACTGCAAGGAGAGATCAGCTTTAATTGCAAAGGGGGAAGATGGAAAATTCTCAGGAACAGGCAACACGACTGGTTTATTTCTTCTTTATGGAGCAAAAAAGGCTGGGAAGGCGAATAGTTTGGGCTATTTTTTTAATGAACATTTGTGAATGAGGACCACCATGAATTGCTGAAAGAAGGATGGCTGTTGTTTATGGAATTGGGAAAACAATTTTTTTTCCCAATTTGAAACAGAATAGACAATACACTATAAGTGGGGAGGTGCCGTTTCCCCGTTTTCACCACAAGGCCTGCTCAGACATGCTACATTTTTCCCCTCCTTGTTCAAAGCTTACATAACCTCCGGGTAATTGTATCTTTGAATCCAATATTGCAGGCTTATGCAAAAGAATGTTTTCCATCCCATATGTTTCCAGTGTGTTTGGTGTGTCTGTGTTTGTGTGTAAGGAAATTTGTAAAATAAATCCTTTATTTACATGAGTCCCCAGACTTGGCAGACCATGGCTGTGCCATGTGCATTCATACAGGATTGGTCTGTGACTGTATGCAGTGTTTATTTAAATATATCCTCTGCCTACACACTGTACAAAAGGCATATGTATACATCAGAAAATACTACATGGCAGTAGAAAATTCATCTGTTCTTTAGAAGAATGTCTTATGTGCAATCCTGTAGGAGAATTATACAAGAAAATAGGCTGGTGCAGAAGGAGGGGGTAAGAAGTATAATTGTGTGTATTTGTGTGCATATACATACATTTTGTGTGTGTGTACATACACCCTTGTGTGTCTCTCCAGGTCACAGCCCTTGTGAAATTGGTGTCTGAGGGGGCTCCTACATGAAATAGGACCTACCTCTTGTCCTGAGGCAGAATTAAACCTATTAACCAATTTCCAAACCAATTCAGATTGCTGAAAACACGGTTCTCTGCTCGTATTTGCGTGTGCACTTCTCTAGTGAGACGTGAACTTTAAATTCTACTCTGCCTTAGAGAACGACCTGGGGCGATTTCAGGGGCACTCTGGGCTCGGGGGGCCAGCAAGAGCAGTCCCGCCCCTCCCTCCCCGGGCAGGCAGTTTGCAGGCAGCTGTCCGTACGCCGAAACCACGCCGGTTGGAGATGCTTTCCATCCCTTTTCCATCCCTTTTCCTTCCCTTTTCTATCCCTTTTCCATGTGCGCGGCGGCCTCTCCCGCCGCCGGGGCGGTGCCGGGGGTGTCAGTCCGGACGGCTGTGCTGGGTGCGCGCTACGGGACAGCTGTGCCCCGGCACACGGGATGAGCATCTCTCCGCCTGGGAGGGCCAGAGAGGCTGAACCAGGGTCCCCACGAGGTTTTACAAAGCTCCTCCACTCACCGGGGGGCGGCAACATCCCTAAATGCCTCCCAGCTGCGGGAGTTCTCAAGCATCACTGGCCGTGCCAAGAGCAATTCTTGCCCGGAGCACCGGCTATCCCAAAGCCGCTGGTGTTCCCCACTGCCAGGGGCCTGCCTGGCTGCTCTGCACAGGGACCACGACACAAACTTTCATGTGATCCCATGGGAACTGATCTGGTTTCAAGCACAAGCGCTGGATCAGCTGATTTGCATTTTTCCCCATCCGCGGGTCCCAGGCTAGGGGAGAGGAGAGCTGAAACTCTAAACCGCTTTGTGCTTATTTGCTTTATGATCCTGTTGGGTGCAGTGTTTACTCAAATCCGGCAAGCATCTGGATTAGATAATTTGTTGGAAATTAGCGGTGTTTGATGGTTATCGGCCCTTGCGTGATTAAAACCCGGCTGTCAGCGTCGTGTTTGGATTTCAGGAAGGCAGGGACAGCAGCTGCAGGAATCCCCATGCTCAGAGCTGTGGGGGGCTCACACCACCCCGGAAAGGATCCATCCAAGAGCCNCCTGCAACGGTGAACATCAGGCAGACCTTCAGGCTGGTCCCACCTGGGCTGCCAGCCTCATCCAAGCAAGATCTGAGCATTGTAAATTTATGAAGGCAAACCCATAAGGAGTTGCAGTATCATATAGGAATGGGTGTTATCTTTCAACCCCTCATTTTCAAACTCCTGTTATGCGTTTAAAAGTTATTTCTCTAGTTTTCAGTAGTCAGCTGTGGGACATAGATCTGCCTGCAGATATGCCTACCTGGGATGCCCCTAGGTTGATCCATTCCATGTCAGTACATCCATATGGACCAGTGAATGATCCTGCAGTACCTGCATCCAGGGCAGCTGGGATAATGGGGCACCTCTAGACCAGACTCTGAATGTGTGTGTTCTCTGCAGGCTTCTGGACTAGGGAAATTATCAAATCATCACCCTTTAAACCTTTCCAATCACTTCCCGCCCACAGCTTGATTTCTGGGGCCTTCAGTTCTCCAGGCAAGTTTGCTGCCTCGCACTGATGAATACCGCGCTGAGTGAAAACTCTATCTGCACATCTTTAAATTAAACCAAACCACACACATGCACACACAGAAACCATTTCAGCCTACCCAGTGGGTTTTTGCCTTGCTGCATGTGCAGCATTTCTTATTGATGTGGGAACTGTGCAGCAGAAGAAACTCCTTAAATATGCATCAGGAGTAGTAATTTCTCCCTGTTGCCTGCAGCATGGGTTCAGATGATATGATCATGAAAAGGGAATGATTTCCTGCCCCATAGGATGTAATTTTATGAATAGAGCCATGTAATGCCGCATAGTAGCTTTAAAAAAAAACACCATAAAAGACATGAGAGGAGAAAACAAGTTGTACACCACTCTGTCATATGGAAAACAAAGCTGACTTACATGGATTAACTTCCTTGTTTGCCCTTTCATTGTTCCTTGATAGTAAAACTCTTGCGTTGTCATTTTCAGAAGCTCATAGCACTGAATGGTTTATGATGTTTACTTAGCATATAGGACAATAGATGGAAAAGTGCCATAATTTGTGACGCTGACTGCAAAATAAACCTACCATCATTTACACAGAGTGCTGTTCCTCTGGATAAACAGCCACGTTGCTGCTTGGCAGGAACAGACCATCGTCTCCCGGGTCCTTCTTGCTGGAGCTGCACATCTTTGGGCCTCGAGCCATTGATGTTTAAACAGAGAGGCTTTTTGACTCCAGTGGGGCAGTGCTGGCACTGCAGAAGCTCTTTGTCCCTATTTAGATAAAATAAAGATCCCTGAAAGGCCTCCCGGCTCAAAATCCTCTCATGTGTTTGCTCCACAATAGCTGCTGACATGGTAAAGTTGCAGAGAGGCCCCCAGCCAACAGTTTAGATATAGTATCTTGGGACCAGGAGCAGTTCAGATGTGGAACAAGGTCCATGTTGTAGCCCTCGTCACCACTCTGTATTTGATTTACTAGGATAAGAAATTTCCTCATCCCCGTTTTGATTTATGAAACCATCTCCAGTGCATCAAGGAGGATTGGAGTCTAAAGTGACTGAACCTTGGAGCTTTTTCTGTGAGACTTTGAGTAAGGCCTTTTCTCAAGACCAGAGTCTGAATCATGAGTGTGTCTGAGCAAGGTGTCCAGTGAATTTTATATATGCTTGAATTAACAAATCCTAGAAGACAGGATGGGAAAGAACCTTGAGAAGGTACTGATATTTTTCCTCCTCATCCAGGACCTAAACAGCTAGCTCTAACTCACTCCTGCCACAGGCACATCAAACCTCTTCTTAAAACCCCTTAATGATGGAGGTACCATAAACTCCATCAGCATACTTTTCCAGTGCTCTCTTGTCTTTTGAAAAACTTTCAAAAGTTCTTTCAACTTCTTTCAAAGCTCAAGGACAAGACTCTTTTTGTCCTTCCCACAGGAGACACCAAGGTCTACAACCTCCCTCTTCTCACTCAGGGGTTTGTGGACTGTCACACTGGGACCTCTTTGCATTTCTTAGACTTAGAACACACCTGCTGATTTTCAACCATTTCTCATCTCGAGTTTTCTAGATTTCTGATGCACTTTTTGTGGCTGTTGTGTTCCTCTGATTTCAAGCAGCTCTGTGCCTTCCTTAAGAATCTCCCCCAAGGTCTGACTATTTCTGGATTTGATCAACTCTGATCAAAAGTTGGTTATGGACCATCCTTGTGGTTTTGACTTGAACTGGATCCAAAGCAAACAAATCCCATGGCATTTTTTCCCATTCGTCTCTTGGGATGTGGCAGTTTTAAAGCAATTGCAGAAGACAAACACAAGGAAGACCTTCCTGGCAGTGAGCAGTGGGACAGGCTTAGCTCATGTGTCTTGCATAAGATGCCCTGGGTTATTAATTTCAGTGTGAGGCTGAGTTTTTCTCTTTGGCATGTCACAGTGGCTTTTGATCAGCCAGGAGCAGTGGCATAGAGGAGGAGAGGGAGAAACTGTGCAGGTCCTGAACTTTGCCCACAGCTGCACTGAAACAACAGCCCTCCTGGTTTGCTTTGTCATGCATCACCCAGCTCACCAACAGCAACCTGCCAGAGTCCAGACAGACTCTAGAAAACCCCATTCAATATGTCCTGTTCCACATGGGTGTCCACTCTGGAAATGGTTTTTAGCTGGTTGTAGCTTGAATAGTGTAACAGGTTATCAGCCAGACTGTTTGCATGCACGTGGTTGATAAGAAACAGGCAGCATGGATTTATCTGATCTCATGTCACATCAGTCTAGACTTTTCTCCTGACAGAGTAATAAGTTCTTGTGGGCAGGGAAGCTGCAGTTGGGGTATTTTATCTTGACTTCAGAATCAGTGACATTCCCATAAACATAACAGTCCAGTCAATACTAGTCAAGCTGTTCTGTTGTGCTGGGTGTGGAGAGAAGTACAGCTAAGCTGACTGCTTTATACAGACCATTCTGAGAAAAACAGACATTGTTTGCCTTTTGCATCCTACTATTATATTATTGTTATTATTATCATAATCAGTGTTATTATTATTATTATTATTCAAACAACGTGTCTTCTTGGGAAGGAACTTTCTAGTTCTACTTCAGAAAAAAAAATTATAACCTCTCTAATAAAATAACCAGGAAAGTTTCCTCTAAGAGCATGTCATTATGTCAACTCTGTTCAGTGGAGAAGCATTGCATTCAGTAAATATATATTCGGGAGCTACTTGGTGATCATTGACATTTGGCACTGTTCTTACATCTCTCCCTATTAGCATGTTTATGTTTGGAGTGTACTTGACCTATTTCAGAAATATTCCTCATCTTTTCCCATTATTTACTGAGCAGCAATAACCCCGGATAGAACTGCTGCATTTTACAGGCTGCAAAGTTTCACAGAAACAAGAGGCCCCTCTTGTGTTGCTTAAGTAGCTCATCTGTGAAGGTAAATATATTCCTGGATTTAATTAGGAGTTGCAGTATTAATATTTATGCAGATGAAGCTAGGTTGGGAGAAAGGCAAAAGAAGGGGGAGCAATGGTGTGTTCATCACTGCTGAAATGAACTGGCCAATTCATTCTTCATGAGGGGTCACAGACAAATATCTGAGATCTCTTGCATGAAAATAACTGTTTCACTCCTCACTCCTAACTGAGGGCTAGGACCAGGTCAGAGATCCAAAGGCACAGCTTGCACCAAAACCTTGTTTTGTTTCCTATTTAAATGCTATTTTTCATGCCAAGATAAATTTGAAGGCCAAATGACACTGTTTTGAAGACAGATCCACTAGGAGTATGGAGAAGGGAATTTCAAAAGCTGGAGCAACAGGAGAGATCTGATCCATTCTATCTCATGTTGGATATGATTTTCAAGTGCTGTAATACTTTTCTGGATATTAGAGTGTTTTGAGGCATGTAATGAAAATTCAGAATCTTCCACTATTTTGTGACAGATAATGTTAGATTCAGCCATAATGCTTGGCATTCATATTTTGAAGCTGTACCATTTTAAAGTACCTCTTCATTATTATTATCAAATACCTTTTCATTTCCAAAGTGTTAAGCTGGAACATGTTGTTCACTTTCAAATTCTCACACACAAGAAAAATATTTGAGTCGACACCGATCCTTGAATCTCAGAGACTATTCAGTTCTTTCTGATCTTGCCTTTTCAACACAGATGAGATAACAGATACCTCCTGGCTTGGACCTGATTTGGTTTTTTCACTCTTGCTCTGACCTTGCACCCCTTACAGAACTTGGTTTGAAAAAGTTTGGGGGTACATAAAACAAGGGAACTGGAGATCCATCCTACATGAGTGGTATCACTGTGAGCTTAAATAGAAGCATGAATTGTCCAAAGGTGGCATCTTCATGTTGATATAATGTGTGATGGAGAATCCTGGCACATCAGAAGTTATGAATCACTTGGGAACACAAAGTTGTCAAAAGCAACGTGGAAAACATGCTTTTTCTTGCTCAAAGAGCAGTTCACCTCTTTGTTCTCCCTTTTGTACCCAAGCTGCACCCTCTTTGATTTTAATTATCAGGTACTGGGGGAGCACAGGGACAACTGTGTTAGAAAGCATCACTTTCCCTTCAGGCTTCAGCTTCAGCTCTTTGTTCTGCTCTTATAAGGTAATTGGATGCTAATAAATCACCTCTCTGGTTCACCATATTTAAGATGCTTCTAGTGACTGGAAAAATAATCACATTCTTGTCTATTTATTCCCTATCTTTGGTTTGTTCTGTGCTTTTCTTCCATTCTTTCTGTCAAGACCAACACTATTACTTCCATTCTGGAGATCAGCTTTTGCTCCTGTACAATTCAGTTGTTGTTTTGGACAGTAAAGGAGGAAGGGCTTTGTTCCCAGCCCTTTGTTTCTGCTTTCTGCTCTGCTGTGGAAGTTGCTTCTATCCAGCATGATGCCACAAGTCTGCCCCACTCCAAGGTATTACGTGGCAGATGTAGCTCTGCACAAGCCTGAAAGCAGTCCCTAGCCCCATGTCTGCCAAGGGACAAGGGGTGTCCCTCCCTCACGTGGAGAGATGTTGCACAGTCATTCACCACCTCCTACCCAGTTAGGGACTGCGGTCTTCCAGTTGTGATACAATAATGTCAGCCTACCACTCTGCAAAATCTGCTGTCAATAGAGTTACCTGCTTCAGGCAGAGACTGTAGCTGGGGCTGGCAAATGAAGTTGTGTCCATCCTTAAAAATAGACCAAGCCAGGATGATCCAGATCTCAGAGGAGGCAGCCTTGACTCCACAGGAATGGCAGAATCTGGCCATAAATAGTGTGCACCACAAAGACAAGCAGGAAAAAAACCAAAAAACCCACTTAGCAACAACAGCAACAGTTGCCACTGCAATTATTCCAGCAAATGACAATTATTTGTGCTGACCACACCATGGTCTGCCTATACTTTGCCAACTTGTTCCTGCTCCAGCCATTAACATCAGTTTATTTTGCACACAAAGAAAATAGCTCTCATTTAAAGCTCCCTGTGCACTTTGTGAGTCATTAACAAACTCTCATGATATCTATGGCCTAAAAAAGAGCACTGTGAGCTACTTTTTCTTGAGCAAGAATCATGATCTGCTGGTTGTCAGAGGAACTCATTTGTCACTTTTTGTCCCACATATTTGTGGCCCCGTTCTTTGGAATAATAAGAGCTTGGCTTGAGGAATGGGCATGAAATGTGGTTGTGTTTAAAATTTGTTTATTTTCATTGTTTTTCTTTAGCTTTGTTCTTGGAGCTTGTACAATAAAGGCAAATAATTTAAAGGACACAGAGGGCTGGAGTTTGGTTTTGTACTGAGTGTGGGAGGCTGACAGAAAAGCCATATCCAAGTGAAGGGACTGCATTCAGGGAAGCTAAGGTGAACTGAAATATTTAAAGACTCTGGAGAACTTGGCATTGGAGTAACTTCCATCTTCTTTCTCAGCTTGTAACTCACACCAGGCTGACACCCAGGCTGAACTCACACCAGGCTACTGGCAGGGAAATTACACCTCTTAAGTCATCAGCTGCAAAAGTGGCTCAAGAGGCCAAAAGGAGCTCAGCTCAGGGCAAACTCACCTGTTGAATCACACAGCCAGGAAGCAACAAGCAAGAGACTAAGCCACTATGAATCAATGGTAATTACTCTTGCGAGCTAATTTATGCATTCCTAAAATTCCTCTCAAGGTTCTTGGCACTCTGAGCTCCACATAGGTTCGTGAGAAAGTTTGGTTTTTTTTGTTTTTTTTTGTTTTGTTTTTTTTTTGTTTTTTTTTTTTTTGTTTTTTTTTGGTTTTTTTTTTTTTTTTTTTTTGTAAATAAACAGATACCACTGCTGTGTGTGAGGGCTCCAGGACTGGCATGACAGCAGCCTTAACCCAGAAGGATTTGTGAGACTTGAGGGTGATCCTCCACTTCCCATAGCTGCTCCTTCACAACCTGCTTGTTTCAGAAGTGGTGCAGTACCTCCACCACAGGCTGTTTCCAAGCTGCTTATTAACATGCACTTTGTACCCTTACTGGCATTCAGATCAGCTCATGTGTAGGGCTGATCAATGGGAAGATGACAACCAGCAAGGGCAAGGACTGTCCTTGTCTCAGGGTATGCAGTGAAACCTCTGGCTGCTGGGCAAGGAGTCCTCTTTCTCCTGTGGCTCTCAACCCACAGCATGAAGACCCCAAAGGCTACATTGAGGTGCTTCCTAATGTCATCTGAGAGAGGCTAGTCCATCCTCAGGAGGTTTGACATTATTGCTCTGACAATGTGCGAGTTCAAAATGTACCAGAAGCTGCTTCAGTAATGTCAGGTAGTTTGACTCCCTCGAAAGTCAGTGAAGACAGAGTTGTCTCCTCCAGACAGAGAGAGACAAATTGAGTTTGGAGATGATGACTTAGGCACTCATTCCTATGGCAAAGTTCCAGCTAGGGTGTCACAATGTCCTCTGCAAATTCTCAAGACATCCTAAAATAAAGTTCAGTGTTGCCTGTATTGCCTTCTCAATGAGGTCTGAGGATGTGTACTACTGTAAGCACACTACAGGCAAAAATAATTGCTGCTAACAGCTTTAGGTTGGTCCCCTTCCCTTCCCTTCCCTTCCCTTCCCTTCCCTTC